>JACXIT010000005.1:566378-701378 GCA_014737525.1 Bombus difficillimus | reverse complement strand
TCTTTCCTCTCTTGTTTTCTTCCATTCTTTCCTCCTCCGCCCTCCCTCCGGCCCTCGTCGTTCCGTAGTCCGAAGTATTTCGTTTATACGTCGATTAAAGCGAAGTTTCGCCTCCCTTCTCGCCTCTCCTCGCGCGCGTCTCGCGTTATCTTGCGCGCAAAATACGACGAGTGGAAACGTACTTGGCGTTCGCGCGAGCGTACTCTCGCGCAACGAAGGGATAGGTACGGCCGATGGTACGAATTTTCGTGGTTATCTGCTCGAGACGAGACTTTTATCGGTTGCACGGGTCGCCGAGGCGCGACCGATGACACCGGTGGTCGTTTTCGTCTCTGAAAACCACGATCGCGTTTCTCGGTCGCGTGTTCGCGAACGAAGAAGATCGACGGACACGACGATTTCGCGACGCAACGACGGGGTGTGCGTCCGCCGCACGGCGTAGGACGCGTTCGTCGAGATCCGCGAAGCGCGTGGTACGCGCGTTACGATCGTCGTGCTCGGTATCGAAAGAGGCGTTGATATACAGCGACCATGACCTAGACAACAGCCGCACTTCCAATCTAGTTTTGTCTATGCGCGATACAGAAGCAACGATAATAGAGTTTTATGTATCTAATCTTGTTCCGGGACCGCGAAATTTAGATAAGTTTGACGGCGAATCGCGATCGCGTTTTAGTCGGAGTCGAACTCTCTGGACGGATAGAACATGGTGGAACGCCGCAACGATCTATCGAAGAGAGAAACGATTTCTTGGAATCGCGCGCGCGGCTCTTTCACGGTGACAGCGAACACGCGTGCACGGTTAAGCGAGCGCGATCACCGAACGCAAAGTCGTCGATCGTTTCGGTTCGTTCGCGTTCACGCGATAAAGCGTCTTGTTTGCGATTCGAGATCGGTGTAAAATCCGTGCTTTCGACGATCGTTATTTTTACGCCGCGTTATTGTAATAACGACAGTGGCCGCGATAACGTCCGCGTCGAGTGCATCACACGGCGCAATCTCCACGAAGGACTCGACCGGTTCAAAAGGTCGCGCGGATTGTTTTTTTTTTTTTTTTTTTTTTTTTTCCTCCGATCGACGTCGATTCTCGTAGACCAACGGGAGAAAAAAACTAGCGGCTCTTTCTCGCCGCGTCGGTTCGCGCGTTCGTTTCGAGTTTCGATCAGGTTCGTCCGTGGATCCGACAAACTCTAACTCATCGACGATTGTAAGCGACGGTGGATGGCGACGCGCGTGTACGGTGGGATGCACGCGGCTTGCAGCTCGGAACGCAGCCAGGCTCCGTCTACGGAGAAGAAAGTCGAGTCGAAAGCTTTTTAAGTGGCGTGCGCGCGTGGTTCTTTTGGAAAGCGAGCCGATGCGTCTGCGGTTGCGAGCGGAGCTCGTTACTTTAGCCCGAAAGCCGAGGGGAACCAGGAATATGGCTTTTAACATACCGCGGATCTCGAGTGGTTTTGGAACGCGCGTCTGCGACGAGTCGAGTCGAGGCTCGTCCGCGCGAAGGAAGAAAACGACGGGGCGAATCTCTACGATCGACCACGCGCCTGCTCTCGGTTTAACTTTGACTCTGCTCTCCAGACCTCGTAGCCGTCCAGTCGCTTCGACGTGTCCTGTCCTGTTTCGTCTCTCTTTGCTCGCGCCCTCCACCAACCTGCACGCTGCACGCACGTGGCCTTTTTCGTTCGAGTACGCTCGAATCGTTTCTCTCTTTTATCGTAACGATCTCGCGAGCTCGCGCGTTTCTCTTTCTCATCGTCCCTCGTTTTCAGCTTTCTTCCGTCTCTCCGCGTCTCTTCTATCCCGAATCGTAACGCGCTCCTTCCTCCGCTATCTCGCCACCGTTTTTGCATCGATTCTCCTCGTACCGCTTTTTTACCTACCTCGTGTATCGTAACGAGTTGTTCGTTTGTCGCGTACCTTAGCTTTCCGCCCCTTCACCCCCTCGATAAAAGGAGGAGGGCTCGCAGTTGCCTGTGCTCCTTACGGCACTGCTTCGTCAAGTAATTAGACTCTCTGCCATTCTCATTCCCCGTCGCTTCGTCATCTTCCCTTTGTGTGTGTGTGTATGTGCGTGCATGCGTGTACGACGTCTTGGTCATCGTTGAATATTCGGTTACGACGAAGAATATCTAGCATTTCCGTGCGGGCACACCGACGATGATCCGCTTCTTCGCTGCTGCGACAACAACAGCATCGGCCCTGCAAAGGGATATAACGTTACCGACTGTTCTCGTCGTACCCTTTTAAACAATTTAAACATAATTCGCGAGAGGAGTACGTTATATTTCTCGCAAGCGTTAGAAAAGCAAACGCTTTCCGCGTTTTTCCGCGTTTCCTCCGCCTGCTCGGCTCCTCCGTTTCTTCGCGTCTCGGTATCGCGTCGTTGAGAGCTGCTAGAGATCGTAAGATGATGGCAGCTGACGTCAGCTACATTTTGCTTACTAATATACGATATCCGATTGCTTCCCAGTCCCGTTTCTGCCGGATGCGCGACTACCGGTACGCCGACCTTTTCGTCCTCTCCTCGTTTCGATGTCGCCGTCTCACCGAGAGTAACGCGAGACCGAATCTCGCCGCCGGTTGCCTCTCTCTCGTCGACGTTCCTCGGTTCGTCGATAGTATCTTTTTTTTTTTTTTTTTTTTTTTTTTTGGTAATAGCAACGACGATCGTGGAAACGCGTGCCAACGATATACAGCACGTCGTCGTGACGTATTTAAATAGCTCGACGTAGCGGTACTCGTCGCGCGTACTCGAAACGACCGCTAGTTATTGTTATCGTGAAACACCGGAAATTCTGATAACGCCGTATCCCTCGACATCCTTCGTCGCGCGTTGCTACGTTTCCTGTATCCTTCCCGGGCGCGCGTTTCGCCTTTGTTTCTCGTTTTGCGTCTGTTTTCCGTTTTCGATCAACGAGACGAATTCACGAATTTCAGCGAATTTCAGCGAATTTCAACGAATCTCGGCGACAGTTGCTTGGTAAAATTCTCGCTCGTGAAAGTTCCGATTGCGCGTACGTCCGTAATAAAAGTTAGAGGATCGCCTGCGAGCAATGGAAAAATACAAAAACGAAATTTTTCGATATCGACTATCGCCGCAGGTATTTCCCTCGAAATACCTTGGAAACTACGTGGCTTCGGGCGTTTCGCGTTTAAGTACTTTCTCTGGCTAGCCATTCGTCGTCGAACGTCGGATCGTTGGCGCGTGCACAAGCAGCGTGCTTTCGCGTATCCCTTTTTCCTCTTGCTTTCCACGTGTTCAATCGTTTCGAACTCGAATCACGCCGTTTCGAAATCCCCGGTCTTCTTCGATGGGTAAATTTCACGGAGGGAAAAACCGACCGGATGCGGAAAACATCGGTGGCCGTTAACGCGCGGCACGACGTACGAAGATTCCATTTTGAAACTGTACAAATCGCACAGTGCACAACATCGAGGCGGAATACTTTACGGAGGGCCGCGAGTGTGTAAATTGCGGGGCAATTTCCACTCCGCTGTGGCGACGAGATGGTACGGGCCACTACCTGTGCAACGCGTGCGGTCTCTACCACAAGATGAACGGAATGAATCGACCCTTGGTGAAGCAGCCACGGCGTTTGGTAAGGAAGAAATGGAAGAGATACGACGGCCGGCTAAGCGGTCGCGGGAACGCTAGATCGGCGAGTTTCTCGTCGAAAGCGCGAACGCGCGCTTGGCGTGTCCGACTCGTTGCCGTTTGGCCGCTCTCGCGCGACCATTTTCTCCGTTTCCATTGTAAAGGGGAGGAGAAAGTTCGTAGCTGGGAGAGCGGTGCCGCGTACATATAGAAAACAGGAGCCTGTGTGGAAATTCGCCCGAGTCCGAGATGGGCCTCTCTCTACGATATCCATAGTTTTGCCATTCTTGCGGTAGTAGCAAATTGGGGATCGGACGGTATACGCGATTCAAGAACGATACGTGGGAACAGACGCGTGTTACACAATGGTAGCGCATCGAGGACCGATGCGATACATCGTGCGCTCTTTCGACTTTCCACGTGTAAGAAAAGAACGAAAGGATTGGAGGCGCTTGCTTTAGGCGCGCACGCGTACGACTAGAAGCACCCCTAACGTTTGGCATCCTGTCTCTGTTTCAGTGGCGGACCAGGGCGATTTCTACAAAGGCTTCTATGGGTATAGTGGCGCCCGTCGCGCCGTCGAGGAGAAATCGACGAACCGGCGTTTGGTAGGTGTCATCCCCCAACACACACTCACTCACTCACTCGTTCATCTCGTTCATCTCGCCGTGCATACGTCACATCCGGCGTATACTTTCCTTTTTTTCTCTCTTTCTCTCTTTCTCTCTCTGTTTTTCTGTTTCTCTGTGTCGCTCTGTCTCTCTCTCTCTCTCTCTCTCTCCCGCCCTCTCTTTCTTTCTCTCTCTCTTTCTGTATCTTCTTTTCCGTTTCTATCGCTCGCTCGGACGCTGGTTATATTTATCTCTACTATTTTATTTCTCTCGTTTCGACCACCTAGTTCGCGCATACTTTTATCGTTCCGTTGATCATGCATCATCGATAACCTTGTTTTGATCATTCTCATCGTCCGTTACTTCTCTTCCCATTGCTCGCTTTACTTCCGTCTTGACGCACTTCCCTCGAAGACTCGAGAGTAGAACAAACGACTTCTGTTTTGCAGCGTAGCTCGCAAGTAGCAACAACTACCGGTCGAACGTTTGTCGTAGCTTCGAGGTGCCACTATACCCATGGTAGAATCGCGCTCCGTTTCGAAATCCTGCGTAGCCTGATCGGACGACTTGCGCCGATTTACCTAGACGCGTGTACGCAGCGTGTCGTTCGTCGATGCGATCAAACTGCCAACAAATCGCTTTGTCGACACTCGTCGTCGCTCGGTTCTCGCTCGATCGAGGTCGTCGTAGCAGCAGGCTCGCTTGATTTCGTTCGCAGAGAGGGTATAGCCGATTACGCTGTCTCGCGCGCGATACCGATCGCGTCGAAACGGTTGGCGATAGCCGCGCACGAGTCAGCGTTCGGGCTTGATCGATCATAAGTTAAACGGTAGATTTAAGATTTCTTTCAACCTGATCGACCTGACACACCTTGCTTTCCTCTCCTTCTCCGTCTTGCTTCTTCTTTTATAAGTGTCTGTCCGTTCGTTCGTTCTTCTACTTGGACGAAAGAGAAGAGGTTCTTGCGATATCTTGTCACAACCTGTCTGCCCCGCGATTTCTCTCGTCGTCGTCGTCGTCGTCGTCGTCGTTCCTCCACTCTCTCGCCCCCTTCTCTTTCAAGTTTCTCTCTCTCTCTCTCTCTCTCTCTCTCTCTTCGTGTCCAAGTCGTGTGCAAGTTGCTTTAGTTAGCACGCGTTTTAACGAGATTTCGTGTGTCCGCAGTCCGCTTCGAGACGAGTGGGCACGTCGTGCAGCAATTGCCAAACGACGATGACGTCGTTATGGCGCAGGAACACGTTAGGTGAGCCCGTTTGCAACGCATGCGGGCTCTATTTCAAATTGCACGGCGTGAACAGGCCTCACGCCATGAAAAAGGACAGCATTCAAACCAGGAAGAGGAAGCCCAAGATGAAATCGACCGATGCGACGACGATCGCCGGCACCGTCGCGTCCTGTACAGGCAACGGTGAGGTGGTTCTCGAGGGGTACGTTATCGGATAAACGGATTTTTATACAACACATTTATCAACGACCGTCGAACGATTCGTTATCGTTAAACTCGATCCGAGTGCTACGACTATTCCTGGTCCAAGATTCTACGCGTACACACCTATTAAATACGAGGCTAAAGCCGCTGTTTCACCTTGGGCCATGAAAGAGCAGCGTAGATTCGGCTCCAGAGAGTCGCGATCGCGAACTCGAATGGCACCACCAGTCCCGGTGGCTATCTGGGTACGTTTCGTAGCCCGGATCGACGCTCCCAACTATCGTTCACCGTGGTCTTCGTCTCTGTTCTGATACTTGGCGGTGTTTGTGCTGTTAACAGAGATACGCGCGGCTTCGTTCCCGGACCCGGCGATATCGTGCCTATGCCAGTTGGACGGGGACTTCGTATGATGGCACCGCGTGTCGAGTCCACGCGCTCAGGAACGTCTACCACGATAGAGTGCGTTTCCGCGAGCCACGGCGGCACCTCTGCTCGTCATAACGGTAACACTGGCATCGCTACCGTTAACAACAACAACAACAACAACAACAACAACGGCAGCAGCAACAATAACAATAACAACAACAACAACAACAACAACGTAAAATTGGAGCCAGGTACGTGTATCTCGTTCGTAACGGTACAGCTATACGTCGCGCTATTCGCAGATTTTGTTCACCACTTTGAAACGTTTGCGCAGGCACGTACGGAGAATTGAGGATGAACCACGCGGCAGTTCCTCAAGTGAGCTACGGCAGCAACCTGTACGGCAGTCCACAGTCAGCCAGCCGAATCGTCTCTTATCAATCGGAAATGTATTACGATATGATCGCCTCGCAGCAACAACAGCCGCAGCAACAGCAGCAGCAACAACAACAACAGCATCAACATCAGCAACTACTCGAGACTCACTCGCCGAAAGTCGAGTGCCCGTCACCTCCTTGCGCGAATCGATCGCCGGTCATGATATCCGCGAGTCATTCTCCCGATCATCATCAACTCGCCTCCCCGCATATCGTAACGCTTGGCAATTCCTCGCCCAACACGGCGGCCACTAAAATTATCCTCGATAACGGTCACCTGGACAGACCGACCGTCGTCTCGATATCGTCGTAAAGTCCGTTCGTCGGCCAACGTTCGACGCGCTGACGCGTCTTCAGCGTGGCCGCGACAGACCGACGATGACGTTATCGTAATTTCGAAGGAGGTGCGAGAAAGGAGGAAAGGAGAGGGGGACGTTGTTTGTTCGACGAACGGGCACGAGAGACGAAAGTTTATATCGCGATTCGCGAGTCGCGAAGAGATGGACGGAACGAAAAGGAAAGGAAAAAGAAAAGTCTTTCGTCGTTTCTTGTCGTTCTGG
Organism: Bombus difficillimus; assembly: GCA_014737525.1. NCBI lineage: Eukaryota > Metazoa > Arthropoda > Insecta > Hymenoptera > Apidae > Bombus > Bombus difficillimus. The sequence goes on along the minus strand of JACXIT010000005.1, from coordinate 694,380 downwards.
TTGTTTTCTTGTTGGTGCGCGCGATGTTCGCGCAGCAACAACGATAAAGACGACGAAAGACGCGTAAACGAATCGTTCAATTCGTTGAAAAGAGGTGGTCTCTTAGCGCGAGGCTAGTTATTCGTACCCTTCGTAGACTCGTGACGGCACTGAAACGCGTGCTAACAATAAAAATGCCACCGTTCGACGTCAACTAGTGTCGGAGGACGGCAGCGCGCAGTGGTTCACTGTCTTAGATTACGAATTTTTCGAGACCCGGGTTCAAATCCCGACCACCGGAGTCTGATTTTCTTTCTACGACATCGAAAACGACAAGAAAAGTACATCGGTAGCCCCCAGCAGCGACAACGGCGACCCGCGGCAGAACCTGTCTCGCTCTACTACAACCACAGGCTCTACAGCGTACTTCCAACCTAACTAAGAACAACTCAAACAAACATCACACCTCAGACCCGTTCGTTATAATCCTAAGATCGGCGAAAGGAGTGGAAAATAGGAATGCGTTTCGATCGCAAGGCGCGATCTTGTAGTAGCAGTAGTTAACGTGTTTACGCATAGAAGTAAGGAACGATTTTGACGAATATATGTTGTTTGAAAAGATCGGTTTGAGAGAGAATGGCCGTTGGAAACTGTCTGTGTAAATAGGAAACGCATGTTATTAGAAAGTAATAAGAGTAGATTCGAGGCGCGAGCTGTGCGCGTCGAATCGAAAGCATTGGAAAATTAAAAATTAATCGTTATCTATCGCGATCTAATTGTAGCATCGCGTCACCTTGCGGCGTTCAACTCGTTCAAATGCACTACGACATATATATATATATATATTGTATATCACGATACGATGCAGAAAATTGTAATTTTATAACGCGTTACGATAATGTAATTATGTCGGCGACTGAATATCGACGATCAGCGACTTAAAGGTTGCACGTTATGTTTCAACACATGTTGGTATATTTTTAAAGTGTGCTGTATCGAATCGGTTATTTTTAAATAAAAAGGGATATTTAAATCGGAGCGAGGAAAATTGCACGAAACGGCCGAGATCGGTCGGTTCCTGGAAATGGCCGCGAGCAGATGCAAACGGAGGAAGGAAAGAAGAAGCACGCGCGCAGCAACGAGTACTCGAATGGCATCGTCGCGTCGACCAGCTGGCGAAGAGAAGTCGGTGAACGTGCAGGAAAAACTTCATCCCTGTGTATTTTCGGCGATAACGACCGCGATAACTCGACTAATCTCGGTTAAAGGTTGGGACGAGAGAGCGAAAGCGAGCGAGAGACAGCGGCGGCGGTGGCGGTGGCGGCGGCGGCGGCGTGGCTCTGCCTCATTGGCGTAACCGGTGGGAAACGAAGCGTATTCCGCGTATTCCGGGTGAACGACGGGAGCCCCGTGGTAGACGGCCGGTGAATGGGAATTATCGAGATAGATGAACGAAGGGGATCGAGGCGCGCGATGTTTGCTCCCGAGGGGATAAGTTCGATGCGTTAGGCCGTTCGGATTTACGCGGAGTCGCGCCCCACGGGTGTCTTACGACCGTGTCTCACCTGAGCGGAGTCCCTTATCGCAGGAATCCCGTGTGTGCTCTGCAAGTATGACGACACCCTCTGTTCTCGACTCGAGCTCTCGGTCTCTTCTCCCGCTGTTTTCAACGATAACGCGACGTACGAGCTCTCTGTCTGTCTGTCTCTCTCTCTCTCTCTCTCTGTCTCTCTTAACGCACGGTGCGTTTTTTTTAGCTTCTTTCCGTATACGCGTACGTTCACGTGTCTCTTTCATCGGGGAGAGACGCGGACGATCCGTTGCGACTGGAGAAGTCGGTTGCCTGCGACGAAAGGAGCGATAAATCGTTCTTCTTCTCTCCCTCCCGCCAGTTGCCTTTCCTTTCTTCCCCTGCGCGCTGCTCCGTGGCCCGTTTCTCGCGGAGAAAGGATTTCGAAAGGAAGCGAAAGGGCGGAGGGAGAAAGGTGGAAATGCGAAAAGGGGAGGACCCGTTGCAGCGGGACCAAGATGGCGGCCAGCGGCTAAGCGAAAAGGGAGGCTAAAAGGCGATCGATGCGACGAGTCGAGGGAAAGCGCGAGGGAACGAACCGAGCTCTCGTCTAATCGTGTTCGGTCAATATTTAACGCGTTCGCGTTAACGTTGGCGGTCGCGCGTGCTTTCCCTCTCCCACGTTTGCTCGAATCGAAGCTTCGGTACGACGCTACCAGGCGGCAGCCGACCCGAATCGTCGTAGGCACACCTTGGCAGCGCACCTGTGTCAAGCCGCGCTTTCGCCACCTTCGCTGTCGAATCGTAGCCGCGTCTGTCCCGCGAGTCGACCATCGACCGTCGACGCGACACAAATCAGAGCTTCTTCGATATCGTTCGCCAAACCGACTACCTGTATCACGGAACCTCGTTCACGCGAAACGTTTCTCTCCGTTCTCCTACCACGGTAAGTTCAGTCTTCGTCCTTTAATTTTCCCGCTTCGATCTTCGTCGGTTTCGTTCTCGTCTCCGCTCGCAGCCGCCTTCTCTTCTCTTCTCTTCTCTTCTCTTCTTTTCTTTTCTTTTTCTCGCCTGCTATTCTCTTTCATTCGGCCGTTTTCCACCGTAAGGTTGGTTCGTCGGTCGCGCGTTACCTCGTGCTAATAACCGCGACGGAAGGGAGCGCGCACGAGCACGTAGAAAGGGAAAAGGAAAATCGCGAGAGAAAACGCGTGGAAACCGGTCGGTCGCGTGGCTCGGAATACCGTTCGACGATCGGGCCGAACTGGAAATTTCGTGTCGAAGGTACCGCGGATCGAAACACGGGCGTTATAATACGCGGATAATACGCGGATAATACGCGGAGTATGGGACGTTGTTGGATGGATGGAGCAGCGTGGCGCGGCGTGGTGAGACGAAGCGAGTCGTGGCAACTCCGAGACACAAGGCGGATAGAACGATATTTGGAAAGACGTAACTCGCGGTCTGTTTTGGTAGCGCGTGCACGATCCAGCCCGATCCGAACGAAACACTTGTGTTTTACGTTCCGAGCGGATCGACGACACTTGTGGCTCGGCGGATCGTCCGATTCCTCGGCTAGCACGGCCACGGCTACTGGAAAAGTTGGTCGGATGGTATCCTTCTGCACGTATTCGGGGGGCAACGAGACGCGTGAAAGCCGGCGGTCACGAGTGCCAGCCGTCTCGACGAAGTCTACCGCGAAACTATACGATATCGAGACGAGATACCCCTGTGCGCAGATATTTTATTAATCGTTAAGCACATAGCCGTCGTAAGATAATGGAATAATATCGGGGCAACAGCGACGATAATGCTGTTTGTCGCTCGAGCGTTAATTATTGGTCTCGGGAGTCGCGTGGTCGTGGACGGAACGGCCGCGCATTGTCCACGGAAACGCGCGACCCGCTCGTTGTCGAAATTCGGGACGCGTTCGCGTTGCTCTCGCCGTTTACGCGGAAACGCGGCGACGCGAGCGGGGCAAGGAGCGCGAGAGCGAGAGCGAGAGCGAGAGCGAGAACGAACGGTGTTTATTCGTGGAAACCGACAGACACGGCTCGCTCGTTGTAAATTATTACGGTAATTGGCGTTGTAAAACGCGGGATCGCCCGCCACGGAGCCGTTTCGATGGATCACGCGTTATCGCGCGGTCGCGCGAATCGCGTCGTAAAAAGATTTAGACGCTGCTCGCGTTCCGCCGCGACGATTCGAGACGCGAAGGGACGTGACACCGCGCCGCAGCCTCTAAATCCATCGTCAAACTCGATTTCGTTGGAAGAGCAGAGGAGCAGAGAAGCGAGAAAACGCGTCGCTCGAATCGAATTAGGAACTCGATGGCGAGATGGAAAGTTACGGGAACCGCGACGCTCGATTCGAGGAAACGCGATTGCGTAACGCGATCGCAGACGGGTACGCGTCAACCCTCGGCGCGTGCGCCAGCCGCTCTTGCCACTCGGACACAGTCATCGCGTTTCAACGAAATGAAAAAAAATTTCATTTCTTACGCGATCGTGTACGCCTTTTCGATATCGTTTCGTTCGCGCGAGCACGTACGCACCCACACCGGCTCACCTGGGATTTTCATTTACGCCGATAAGAATTTCCTACTCGACTGATAAAGAAAATGGCCTCGTCGTGTTCGCGATTCCATTCGTGACGCAACCCTGTGCGTCGTCTTTCGCAGCCGCCGTATTCCCGAAAAAAAGAAAGCATAAAAGCAAGGAGAACCGCGTGCACGTAGGCGCGCCAACAACGCGTATCATCTCCACCGACCGAGCTTACCCGGCTTTTACGGCCACAGCAATTCGCCACCCCCTGTCCACGTCCTCTTTCGTTCGCTTTCGTTTCTCACTCGTCTCTGAGTTCTTCGGATGCGGCGATTCCAGGATCGAGGTCGCACGGCTCGTCGATCTTATGCACGCGTAACGATCGAACGACGACGACGACGACGACGACGACGACTCGAACCGGAGATGCTAACTCGAAAAGGAGAGCGGCGCGGTGACGGCCGACGGTCGGTCAGCTTCGAGACGTCCTCGCGAAACTCGACCGCGGAACTAGAGACACGGCCCTACGCCTTCCTGGCAAACCCGACGACTGAAATTATCATTTTAGCTGATATACTAGCTAATGTAAGGATGCAGTTTTATCTCTTATTATCATGGGAAACGAGATAAATCGCGATAGTGTCGTTTATTTTGACAACGGCGTGCCTCTTGCCGATGGCTCGACATCCCCATCGGTGGCCGCCGCGCGGCCACATCCACGCGTCCGCGTCCTTCTACGCGTCGCGTCGCCCTCCGTTCGTGCAGCCTGCGTTCGGTCTTTCGTCTCGTCGTCGTCGTCGTCGTTTGCCAAACGAACGCGTTTCGCGTTTCGCCTCGCCGTTTCGCTTTTCGAACGAAACGCGCTCGATCGAAACGCCGTGAAAAACAAAGAGGATCGTGACTCGCTCGTTATTTCTTATCGTTCGTTATCAACGATATAACGCGAAGCGATCTCCTCGTTTCCTTCGTTCCCCGATAAACCACGAATTTTTCGATTTCGCTGGAGATACGCGGCGAGGATGGATGGAAAGTTTCTCGCTAAGCCGGTAGCTGGTGTCCGTCGATCGACGCCATCGACCACCTTTCGCCGATCACGGAGAAAAAAAAAAAAAAGAAAAAGAAAAAGCAAAGGCGGAATAGAAGAGGCGCGACGAGTGATTTTTTCAAGCGCCGTTATCGCGATCGAGCCGGCCCGAGAACGTTTTTCGATTTTTATCTCGATCCTCCGATTAATCCGTATCTATGGCGAAACGCGAGACGTCGATCGCCGTCACGTATGCCTCGCTCGTGGATTTTTTCCCTCCGCGTCACGCGGCCAACGCTTCCTGCTCGAGAAACTCGCCGATCCTTTTTCGCCCGGCGAATCGTTACCTTCCCGATGACGCTGCTTTCTTTGCGAAGATGAATCAGTGCTCGAGGGTCGATGACGCGACAACCGCGGTTGATTCGCCGTTTGCCATGGACGATGACGGTCGTACTTTCGGCGGCCCCGAACGAAAGACACGGGGCAGAAGGGGGCAAGACGAAACGTTGGTGGACGGAGGACGGGAGAGAAAAAAACACAGAGAGAGAAAGAGAGAGAGAGAGAGAGAGGGAGAGGGAGAGGGAGGAAGCAACGATAAGCAGCGGGTGCGAATGATTCACCGTGAGCATCCTACCAATACCGGGTAGCGAGTACCGAGACTCGAGTACGTACCGATTCCGTGACAACAAAATGGCGTTGACAACGATGGCCGACGAGAAGGGCGAGGAGCGCCGGGGGGACGCACGAACACCTCTCGCGATCCCCTCGTGCGCCAGCTCCCTCCGCCCCCAACCCCTCGTGACAAGGCGTTATCTCGCCCGTGAGCTAGCGAGCGGCCGCTCGTTATCGACGAACAAACAAACGGACCCCTCCGTTGCCTCTTTTCCACTCGATAGCCAGAGATTCTCGGCGCTCGTCTTTCTCCTCTCTTTCGCCAGTTTTCCGTGAAAAGAGAGAAAAGTAGAAACTTTGCCCGACGGCGGCGCGACGGTTCCCTGTCGCTCGGTGAATTCGCTCGATCGTTTTTAGCGAAACGAGCGCAGCCGTCACGGGGGTGCGTCGCACAGTGCACGCGTAACGTTTATCCAACGTCGACGCGTTCGCGTTCGCGCGCGATTTCGATTTCTCTCGGAAGGTAGTGGAGTCGGCTGGTTAACGCGGCAGCCCGTGCAAACGGAAGGAGCACACCGGCGGCGTGCGAGAATCCGCCGTCCAAGAGACAGAGAGCAGAGACAACGGAGAACAGAGAAAGAGAGAGAGAGAGAGAGAGAGGTACGGTCGCGTGCTCGGTCCGGAAGTCGAAAGTTTGACATCGTCGAAGGGAAGTGTGACGCGAGTCAGGGCAAACAACCGTTCGCCGGTTTTTTCTCGAGACGGACGAGGCGCGCCGTCCGTCCCTTTCTTCTCCCGCCGCTCTTCTTCCTGTCGAAGCCCGTTCTCTCGCGTTGTTCTCGACGCGATCACGACGTGCCGACCGACCGAATTTCTTAGTTCTCGCGGTTCGCCTTCACGAAACGCGAGCGAGTCGCGTGTCTCAAGACTCGTGCCCCATCTCCGCGCTTCGACTTACGGTTGTCGTTCGCCCGAGGACGACGACGACGACGACGACGACGGCAACGGCAAACGACAGTTATTCGCGCGTTGGTTCCGCAAACGTTGCTGTGGTTTCGCTGGAAAGATTCGCTGCGTTGGTGTTCGCAGGTCGCGATGAAGGAGACGTTGTCGAAGCAGGAGGTTAAACGCGAATGGGAGGACGGTCGAGCGGAAGAGGATTCGCCGAGAGTGACAACGGCGGACGAGCGATCCGTCGAGAGTTCCAGGTCGGTGATCACCGCCAGAAGGCACGTGCGCACCATCACCACGGCCGGGCACATCACCGAGACCGTGGCCGAACCCGAAGCGGACTCGCAGCATCATCGTCGATCGGTCGACGATCAAGCTCAGCAATGCAGATCGCGCTCGTATCAGGACGAGCAACAGCAACAGCAACAGCAACAGCAACAAGACCAAGGCTGCAAGCTGAGTATCCTGCAAATTGCTCATACCGAGGCGGAGATGCAACAACAACAGCAGCAGCAGCAGCAGCAGCAGCAGCAGCAGCACGCCGCCGCTCGTTCTCGAGAACAGTCTCTCGTCTACATGACGAGCAACGGGCAGGAGGTGCGGGTGCAGGTGTCGGAAACGGTGGATCCGTCCGTGCTGACGGTAAAGGACACGGTCAGGTAAGCGAAAACGCGCGATCGCGCCTGTCAATCGTTCAACGACTTTCAACGATTCGAAAGGTACGAAACGCCGGAGCCGGAGAGAACGGACGCGGATCGCATGTACGCTGGATACTCGGCGGACGGACAGCAGCAACAGATGCGAAGGGACAATCACGCGATCGCGATCCAGACGGTGCAGGAGAGACGCGTGGTTCAATCGGCCGGCGGCAATCAGAGGTACAGTCCGCGGGAAGGAGGCGGCCAGTCGAGCGGTGGAAACGGATCGACGACGGTCGCAAGGTCGTATCATCAGGGCTCGTCGCCGGTATTGGTCGCGACCAGCGAGGAATACGAGGGCGGTGGCGGCATGGCGGAGACGAACGTCGGGGTGCAGCTCGATTCACCCGCGCCACCGTCGTACTCTCCGCCGATCGGCGGCGACGGCGGTATCCGCGCGACCGCCGCTTCCGTGGGTCACCAGCAACCGGGCCAGCAGCATCAAATGGTCACGGGATACGTGAACACCGGCGGGGTGAGCATCAAGTACGAGACCGAGGCGGCGAACGTGGCCGCGACGAACGCCGTGGTGGCGGCAGCGGCTGCGGCCGTCGGGGCCGCGGTTCCGGTCGACGGTATCAAGGTGTCGAGCACGTACACCACGCTCGAGACGGTGCCGATTCCTCCGTCGCAAGCCGTCCAGTACCAGCAGTACATATCCGCCAGCGAGACGTTTCAACAAGCGCCGACCTACAGCTACACCAAACCAGGCGATCAAGTGATCTTCGCGTATCCGTCTCAACTGTCGTCGCGAGTGCCCGGGGTAAGTAAGCTCGGCGCGATACTTTTCTCCGTCGTCTATCGTACCGCCGATTTCTTCGTCCGTTCGTCCGTTCGTCCGTTTGCCTAGCGTTGCGATATCGTCGCGTGTTGTAACGCGATATTATTACGAGAAACGTATAAAAACAACGAAACAACGATAAACCACAACTACGAATGGTACTGGGTTGACAATCGAGTGATCGCGGATTTTATCGATACCACCTAATGACAAAATCCGCGGTCGCCTAGTTGCCAATCCAATAGTTACGATCGACGAGTTTTCGCGTTCGGTCGTAGTCGTAATATCGTGAGAGAGAGAAAAAAAAAAAAAAAAAAAAGAACGGAGATCGGCGGAAAGACGCGTAGAAGGTCGAATCGCAGCGAATCTAACGTACGTGCGAACGGTTGATAATTTCTGTTAAATGAGATTGATAATGCGATCGGTAATTTAGGTCGAGTCCCCTGGAAGCGCGTACATGAAGGGCGACCCGACGCTGGCGTCCTCGCTGGGAGGGTCGCGCGGCGTGCCGCCTCTTCACTACGAGCAGCCAGGCTCGCCGGGATCACAGGTGACGCTGTACGGGACCGGGGCCGGATCGTACTCTTACACGAAGCCGAACACCGCCAGCGAGTACTGGTCGGCCGCCGGAACTCCGTCTCCGCCGGCGTTCGATTGCGTGCCGAGCTATCAGAACGTGGCGGCGATCTCCGTCGGTGACGCGGCCAACATTCAGCTGTACTCGGGAGGAGCGTACAGCGTGTCGACCGGAAGCACCACGGCTCCGTCCCCGTGGCCGAATCTGCCGTTGACCAACGAGGACGGTTTCGACGGTACCATCATGACCGCGGACCCAAAGGAGTGCTTCGGTTGCGGCAATCCATCGACCAGCTGGAAGAGAGACGAAACCGGCCGTTTCTATTGTCAGAGTTGCATCTACAAGATGAACGGAATAAACAGGTCGTCGATGAGATGCGGCAAACCCAAACAAACCGTCGCCACGGTAAACTTCTCGCAATTATTCGCGCGATTGTCCCTTTCGTCCGATCTTGCCTCTTCCCATTCGTCGTCTTCTTCTCCCTCTCCCTCTCCCTCTTCCTCTTCTTCTACTTCTTCTTCTTGTTCTTGTTCTCCCTCTACCCCTCTACCCCTCCTCCTCCTCCTCCTCTTACTCCTTCTCCTTCTTGTTCGTTCGTTGGCAAGCGTCGTCCGCGAAAAAAAGAATCGGCGTTATCTGTTACCGAGAGCAAACAATCGCGCCGAGGCTCACGCCGGTTGTTGTTTACTCTAGTTTCTACGTCTCGAACGTTCCCATTTTCGCGTTCTCGAGTCCACGCGAATACCCCACCGCTCCGTCATTTCTCGTCCCCTGTTTTCTCGTTCTAGGCCGGTGTACGAAGGACGGGGGTACAGTGCGCCAATTGCAGGACCAGCAACACGACCTTGTGGCGACGGAACAACAACGGCGAGCCGGTGTGCAACGCTTGCGGCCTCTACTACAAGCTACACAACGTAAGTGTTCGAACGGTTGGCGCGCGTCCGCTCATTCGATAACGTTTTCGAAGGATTTCGTCGATCGGTGCTACTTCTCTCCTCCGCCCTGCATCGCGAGCCACCGATTGCGAAACGCGACGACGATTCCTCGTCGGCCGACGAATTTCGTCTTTCAACTCGAGCCGATTCTCTCTCTTTGTTTGTACAACTGCCGCGACCCAGCGTCGCGAATTACTTTCGAAGCGAAAGCGCGTCTTTGTCAGTGTGGCGCGAAAACGAAGAAAAGCAACGGGGAAACCAGCCGAATTCCGTTGTAAAATCTCGCAAAAAGATCCCGATGCCCTTCGATCCCGATCGCGCGTCGATACGGCATTCCGTGTCGTCGCTGGACCAATCGTAAGACCGTCGACGGGGAACCGTCGCTGTTACATCGATCTAACGACGCGAGTCAGCCCCGGTCACCCTTATTCCACGCGCCTATTCGTAAATTCGGATTCGCTAGTAGCGACGTCATCGATAGAATCTGTCACTTCTTTTACGACCCACGGTCGATACGTAAGAAAATCGCATTTTTCGACTGCCATCGAGTTCCCTTTCTCTTCTTTTTTTTTTTTTTCTTTTTCCTTTTTTCTTTTCGTACGTATAATCGACGTAATATTTTATCATCTATATCGTTGGCAAAGTTGTTGCCAAGAGTGGTTCTTCGCTGTCGGATTCTCTACCAGGTAGTAGAGTTCGTTGTTATTACCTTGCAAGGGGAGTGGGGGAAGGGGGAGGGGTGAAGGAGAGCACACGCGCGCGATGTCGTCGATTCATCGAAACTCGAAATCTTGGCCAAGAATCGAGAACGAAACGCGGTCACCGTTCGTGATCCCGGTTGCCCGTTGATTACTTTTCTTACGCAACGCGACGCTCCTCGCGTGGCCTTTATCTCGGCGTGCTCGCCGGCCGACTCGTCTTCCCCCGGTTCTCCGATAATCGTTCCGAAAACATCTCGAAAACGCCCCAAGATCCGAAATCGGTGCATCGATCGTACACGCGTGTTACATACGTGTACGCGATACGTCGTTACGAAATCACGAGTGCCGTGTTTCAGCGCACCTCGAGTGGTCCCGCCTCGAGAACTTGTGTTCGCTCGGCGTTCCGCGTCTCCGAAACCTTGACTGTTATCCGCGATGCATCACCGATGGTGCGTTACGGCGCGTCCTTAATCGACTTTGATCCCACGAGCCGATCGACCGCGCAACCGCCTTATCGGTGATTTTAACGAGATCGTAAACGCCGATACGGCCGGCCGTTTATTATCACGTTTTCAACGAATTCCAGTAATTTCGTGTTCTGCGTTTGTCGCGGAAAAACTTGTTACGTCTTGTATTTTTTATTTTATTATTTTTTTTTTTTTTTTTTCTTTTTTTTGTCCTTGCGCAGGTGAACAGGCCACTGAGCATGAAGAAGGAGGGAATACAGACGAGAAAAAGGAAGCCGAAGAATCATTCGGGAATGAGCGGAAATTTGGCGGGACCGAGCGGCATGCACAAGACCGAGATTAAGTCTAACTTACTCGGTGAGTCTTCGGTGAGCAAGTTTGTCATTAAATTCCTTTTCCGTTCGCTTTTCCCCCAACGCGTCTATTTCTCTATCTCGAGACGGATATCGATCGTCGATCGATACGGCTGGTGTACCTACGGATCGGACGAATCGTCGTTTCTCGAATTTCGTCCGTTCCTTGTAACTCGCCCTCTCTCCCTCTCTCTTTCTCTCTCTCTGTTTCTCTTCTCTCTCTATTTCTCGTTGTATATATATATATATATATGTGTGTGTGTGTACAATAGCGTCTCGTCGATGGAAGTACGATTTGAAGTAAAAAATGATAGGTACGCGCGAATCGCGAAGAGGTACGAGGACGATAAAATGCGTAGCTTCGCGTAGTACGACGTAGTCTCATGGCGGACCTTGAACGAATCGAAATTCGAGTCTCGGATCGGGAGTAAAGTCCGACATGGAGCGACACCGCGCCGCGTTGCGAACAAACAAGTCGGATGACCGATCGAGATAAAAAATTCGCCGCTCGTTCTAAATGGAGGGAGGAGAGGGCGAAGGGAGCAGCGCGAATTGCGGCGAGCGTAACCGAGCGGAGAGGAGCGAACGTGAAGGTAACGTTTCGAATCGTTGGTCTCTTTTCACGTTCCAGTGGACTCGCTGCAGTTGAACGTGTATGGGAGCGGTGGTAGTGGTAACGGGGGTGGGATAGTGGCCGATACGGAGACGAAGCAAGAGGTCGAGAGCGAGGCAGCGACCGGGGCAGGTACAGATGGCGGTGGTGCCGGTACAGAAACCGGGGAACGGGCGAAGAACGAGAACGGAAGCGGTAACGCGTCGGGTGGGAACGGAGGATCCGACGAACGTCGTCCACCCCTAGGTACACCGACTACGGGACGATCGAGGCACGCGAGCCACGCGCACTCGCCCCTCGCTTTACCTACCGCCGCAGTTCTCAATCGACAGACTACCCTTACGTAAGTGCGACGACGCGTCTCTTTCGCTTTCAGCGACACTGACCTTTGACTCGTTTTTTTTATCTTTTAGCGTGCCACCGCTAGAGCCAATCGTTAGCCAAACCGGTGGCGATCTCCTCTCGGTTATAACTTCCACCACGGCTATCCACGCCGAAAGGTCGTAACGAGGACGAGAACGAGAAGTACGAGGAGAAGAAGAAGAAGAAGAAGAAGAAGAAGAAGAAGAAGAAGAATAACGCGGTAGAGAAGATCGTGCGGAAGGCGCCAACCAGCGCGACACGAGTGCCGCTTGTGCCAACGCGGTGACTGGAGAACGTCCGGGACGCAGCAAACAACTTCTTTACCGACCAAAGGTTCTCGGGCGTGTCACGAAAACGTCGTCGGCTTTCTCGTTCTCGGATACGTTCTCGCCGACGAAATACGGAATGCTACGCGACTCGCCGTGTACCTGCGATTTTGGATTTCTTTTCTGTTTCCGGGCGAGAAACGATATCGTCTCGCTGTCTGCCTCTCCCTCCCACCCTCTCTCTCTCTCTCCATCTCTCTCTCTCTCTCTCTCTATCTCTATCTCTCTACAAATTCTTTCTATTTATTTTTATTTGTAAAACAATTATCAAAATCGAGCCGGTCGCGCGTTCGACTCGACTCGACTCGAATCGACTCGATTCGACCCGTTTGCGAACTTGGAACGCACGCTCGAGATGCGCGCGATGTTACCGACGAATTTGATTTTACCGATCGTGCTCGACCGTACCGACGGATGCGTCGCCACTTCGTCGGACGATTTCGCCCTCTGTAAGAGGAGGAGAGAAACACCAGACCGCCTGGGATGGCCGTCCTTTTCTCTCGCTTCTCGAACCCTCCTGTTCGTCGACTCCTTCGCCTCGGACGCCTTTGTTCTTGGCGTTGGCCGAGACCGCGAACGCTGCGAAAATTTTGTCCGTGGCGCGTTCGATCTGACGCGTTCCTCTGTAAATGTAAATACACGGCGCACCGATCGCAGCTGCTTTCGTTCGCGTACACCTACGTACGCGCGCGATGCGTATACGCGATACACCGGCGTGCCAGCGCGCGTACGTGTTTGGTACGTATAGTATATGACGCGTCCGTGTACTCGCGAGAGAAACGAGTACACGTAGGTGTGCAGCGAGGCGAATTCTCCCACAAAGGGTAATATACGCGTGTTCGGACGTTGACCAAAGCGGTTGACGCGCGAGCCGAAAATTGCGAAGGAATAATGGAAGCGCGATGCGTAGAAGAAAAAAGAAAAAAGAAGAAAAAGAGAAACGTATTTATTTGCTGGCACGTCGAGAAGCGCGCCACGACTCGTACGGTCGTGTAACGACAACAGTCGCGCGTGCCTTACGAAACCGCCTTCGTTCGTTTTGTAAATTGTAAAGGTCTGTGTAAAAAGCTTGAATAAAAGAAAGTCGACCCGATCTTGAACGGATGCGGGGATTTCGATGGAAACGCGTTGCGAAATGGTAGTAAATGGTTTAGAGCGGCGCAAAGCGGTAACGACTGGTGAAAACCTTGAAAGAAACGCACGAAAGAAGGATGCGAGACGAGGACGAGCGGTCCACGAAACGGCGAGGATCGGCATCGCCAGCAAGAGCAAAAGGAAAGAGCGCGCGCGCGCGCGCGCGATCCAGCGGCTGGCCGCTCGGGAAGGCGAAATGGAAGGCAGGCAAACGAGGAGGCCGCAGCCGGGGGGATCGGGGAATTCACGGGGCCGTGGGGGGAGGCGGGGGGCCGTGAGTCCATCAGCCTAAAGAGTGGCTATCGTGCCTGCTAAGGGCTATTCCATGTTAGCCGCTCTCGGCGAGTTCTTTTTTTCTTTTTTCCTCCTTTTTATTCCCCTCCTGGACTTTTTGTGAGGCGCAAACGTGGCGCCGCCCTCGAGATCCCTTCTCGCGCGGGGAAATACCGCAAGCTTCGCCGTCGTCGTCGTCGTCGTCGTCGTCGTCGTCGTCATCGTCGTCGTCGTCATCGTCGTCGCGAATTGCCAACGTTTCTCCTCTTTTCGATAATCGTCGTCGCGTCGACTCGACGAAGACGCCGAGTTTTCTGGATTCTCGTTTCTCTGTACGATGCGATGATCGTCGAAGGTGAAACGACGCGTACGGAAATATAGCGGCGCGCGAACTCATTCTAAACAGAAGGGGGAAGGAGAAGAACGTACGGGTTCTCGCGCGGTCGGATCGCTTGGAATTTAAGGGATGCGTCCGACGTTTCCCTATCGGCGCGGCGCCAACCGGTGTGCGTCTTATCGCGAGCCGTGCAGCACACCACCGTTACTTCGACTTTGAGCCCGCAGCGTTCGACTTTCGAGTTTTTGTCTGGATGAAATTCTTTCTACGCGGTAGAATGCGTCTCGACGAGGTATCTGGTGACGATCGTCGATCGACCACGGCTCGCTCGAATCCGTAGGAAGCAGCCGAGCAGGCGCGAGAACAGGCGCGTCGCCATAAATAAGCGCGAAGCGCAACAAATTAGATCGTTGGCGATGCCGCGTGGAACATCGCTTAGCCCGATCGGCGCGTTCGCGATATTTCACGGCCGAGGCACGAGCACGTAAGTTAAGCGTCGTCTCGGCGTGTTCAGGCCTTTCTCCCTTCTCTCCGTTCTCGCCATATTTTCTCGCTTTCCGGTCCTCTCCTTCGTCGTGGCTACTCTCTCTCGCGCGCCACGTCGTTACACGGTAGGTGGTGAGCGCGCGCGATACGCCCGACCGAGAGGAGCGCGTTTTCCTCGTAACGCGTGCGGCGGCCAGGTCGCGCGTCCTCCGATTCGAATCGCCCGTGATCGCGGACGCGCGCGATGCGTCTTTCTCCGTTTCTCCGCGCGCCGCGTAGCGTCTCGTAGCGTTTCGTGCGCGGATAGCCCGATGATCGTCGCCTGGCCAGCCTCCGGTTTCGCTTCGACTCGCAGCGAACGCGATCGCGAGTGACCGCGCACCGAGAACCGGACGATACGTCGCGCGATTCTCCTCGAATTTTCTTATTTTTCAGCGAGGCGACTCGTTCGCCCACAGGGCTATTACAGAACCTACGGCCGATCCTGAGCATCCACGAACGCGTGCGTGTACGTGCGTACACGTGTACCTACACGCGTGGAAACAACCGCGTACCGGCGACCCGGTTTCCAGGAAGACGGCGAAAGGGGGACCGAGACGAGACGAGCCGAGCCGAGCCAAGCCAAGACGGGCCAGGCCGGTACGGGGCGAGGAGAGGCGCGCGTTTCGAGACGGTCACAGGGAGAAGGAGCGGGAAACGCGCGGACCAACGACGATTAGATTAGAGAAGAGACCGCACCGCGTTCCCGGTCCTTCGCCGGCGACCAATTCACCCGGGTGATCGAGATTCCCGCAAAGTCGTTCTCTCTTCGACCTCGTCCTCGTCCTCGTCCTTGCGGCTTTCGTCCGATTCGTTTCGTCGACTCGCGCGACTCGCGTTCGTCGGATCGCGCCTAACATCGCGGTAACAGGCCCCGGCGAGAACGGATAGGCACGCGAGACAGCGCAACGCCTTATAATTCGTAGGATGCATTATTTTCAAATCCGGCGTGATTTAGTGCGCGGTGACGCGCGCTCGCGCACCAACGTCGATATGTAAATGCGTTAATGCTTAATGCGTGTCGGTTGATTTATCGTCGCGCGATCACGGCTACGCGAGTGAAAGGCGTTCTGCCTGCCACGGACGCTGTCGCTTCGTCGTCTCGAGCAACGCGAGTCTGTTCGGAACGCGTACGGAAAAGCTTCGCCAATCGTCCGACGAGTTCCTTTTCCACGTCGAACGACGAACCAACGGACGGTGATCGCGAGACGCGAGACAGGGTGGCCACCCCGCAACGCACGACGACGGTAGACGCGCAACGACTGTTCGCCGCCGCTGCTGCTGCTGCTGCTGCTGCTGCTGCACCCTCCAATTTTCCGATCGGCGCCACACCTATCTATCTCCGCCGTTACTTAATGGCGCGCTCTACCACTCGTATTTTATCCCTACGTCCCGACGAGATAATCGGGACCTTCGTTACGCCGGTTACGACCGATGACTCTCTACCGTCTCCGACTCAACGCTCCGACAAATCGAACGGAGTACCGGCGATTAACGCGCGACGCGGGCTCCGTCGAGTAGGAACGCAGGTCCGGCCGCGTTTCGACCAGCGTCTCGCCTTCGTTTTCGTCCTTCGACGAATCGTATGGAATTTATCGGACGGAGAACGGAGTCCCGTTCGACGTTACGCGCGATTTCGACGGTTTCGCAAATTTCCGAAATTCGAAAGTCCACGGAGAAGAGGCGAGCGCGAACGAAGGGGCGCGACACGTTTTCGCAAGGTTGGTCGTAATTGGCAAAAAACGGAGTAGCGGGGCGAGAAAAATCGTGCGACCACACCGAACGACGCGCGTTTACGAGGCGACCGTTTTTCTTGGAAGAGGACGCTCGCTGGTACGGACGAGATAATTTTCGCCCGGACCAGCGAGCCGGCGGTCGCCATCGGACGTGGATCGCGCGTCGATAGGCTTGGTCGCCTCGCAGGAAATTTCGCGGAATCGCGTCGATCTTTCGCCGAGCCCGGAATCAAGAAAGGAAGAAACAACGGCGCGCGTTGGAACGAATCGAGCGGACGTCCGTCGAGTTCGCGGACCGCGTTAATGGCTGCGCGTTCTCTTCGCGCGTCTTCGATTCGTAGGCTGAAGCGCGGGGTTGCTTCGACATTCGCGCCGCCGAGACAACGGAACGGAGAGGACGACGACGACGACGGTGGAAAAATATCGAAAAAAATTTGGCACGCTGGTCGAACGGAGGAGACTCGGAACGAACGCGGAGAAAACGCGTGAACGGGCAGATGCCCGTAGATCGATACGGATCGAACGATTGGCTCGGATGACGTGTGCGACGGTTCGACTAATCCTAGAAATGGAAAAGTCGAGTATCCGATGTTTCGGAGGGAAAAACGCGCGGGTGCGTGCAGAAGGGCGCGATACGGCGAGGTTAAGGAAGAGAGTAAGGGGGGGGGGGGAGGCGATGGAAGCGAGACAGAGGGTGAACCGTGCGAGTGGTCAACGGTGGCCAACGACGGATATGGATAGCGGTGAAAGATAGGGGCAAGGGGCGAGGTACGAGGGGTTTCGGCCGAGGGTCAGCCTGGATGCGAACTTCCGGCGTCGCGATAAGCATCGCACTCGCAGGGGTTCCTACCTGACACGCTACGTCCGGTTTTCCGACAGGGGGATCGGTAAATGGCGCAAAATAGGCGCGTGCTTCGTCGATTTTCGCTGTCGGACTCGCGCGTTCCCGTATTTTCTATGGACACGGCGCCGACGACCAGGCGTGTTCCATCGGCTCCGGAAAATTTGCGATCGTCGTTGGAAAAACGCGGCGCACCGTCGTGCCGCGTATAGCCGATCGATACGTGTTTCTCGGACGATCGGACGACCGAGGAGAAACGACGGCGGAGACGGACGACGACGACGACGACGACGACGACGGCGACGACGAAGACGAAGGGTGGAGGACGCGCGAGCCGTGGTCGACGCGAAGGGGAGAGGTTGTTGGCGCGTAGGTTCGTAAGCGAGTACCGCGCGGCGAAGCAACGCGGATTTCCGAAGATATGGGAGAAGTACGATCCGGTCGCGGACACGGCTTATCCGGGCTCGATCTGGTCGGACATTATAGGGCTGGAGAAGCGGATGGTAGGGAGGCAGGGAGAGAGAAAGGGAGAAAGAGCGGAAGAGAGAGGTCGGAGCAGCCTGGAGTAAAAAGGATTTTATGAAAATTGCTCGGTGGCCGATGCGCCGCGGCGTGTCGGCTGGCCGATCGGTCGTTCGGTCGTTCGACGCCCTTCGTGCTCGTGGGCGTCGAGACTCCGCCTCTCAGGAGCCGGCACGATACGCCGCCTCGGACCGCCTCTCGGTCTGCCTGGGACGCGCGTTCCTCGCCGTGGCCTGCCGTGGTCGCGTGCGTTCGCTTCGCGATTTTCATCCCTACCACGCGCCTTCGAACTCCGTCTCGTTCTCTTCGGTTCGAGGAAGGCTCGCGCCGTTTCCTTCGCCTTTGCACAGTCTCGTGACTCTCGCTCGGCCAAGAGCCGGACAACCTGGACGAGCCGCCGTGGCGACGACCAGACGATTCCTCGCCGGTGATCCGTGGTCCGCGGTCGCGTTCGCCCTTCGACTCGGATCGCGCCTCCGCCTTCGCCCCCGCCCCCGCGTTAGACCACGCCGCGACTGCTTTCGCCTTCGCGTTCGCCTTCGCGACTCCGACTAAACCACCCCCTCCCCGTTACGCCAACGATCGCCGCGCCAAAGGTGACTGTCCAAGCGAGTGTCGAAGCCGCGCGCAGTCATCGCTTGCACCGCGTTCTGGAACTCTTTCGCTCCGCGTCCTTTCCCGCACGCACGTTCCGACGTTGGCTCGCGCTGCCTCGCAGAGTTTCTCGACGAATGTGCGCGATTCCGAGACGCTTAGCGCTTCATCCTCGTCGTCTCCCTCCTGTCGTTTCGCGTTTCCCACCGCGACGTCGCGCCAATTCCGTCGTCGCGACGATCGGTGCGCGCCAGTGAAACGTATCGGTGTGCTAGCTCCCTTACCCCGAGCCACAAGGACAGAGAGGGACAAAGAGAGAGAGAGAGAGAGAGAGCGCGTTTCG
The DNA here is from genome assembly GCA_014737525.1 of Bombus difficillimus. NCBI lineage: Eukaryota > Metazoa > Arthropoda > Insecta > Hymenoptera > Apidae > Bombus > Bombus difficillimus. The sequence continues at coordinate 675,642 of JACXIT010000005.1, read as the reverse complement.
CGCGATTTCTCGAAATGACCGCGAGCGTCGACCAGGTTCTCGCACGCCACGGTTCTCGTCGACGCTAGTCGCCGTCGTCGGTGGCCGTTTTGCTCGATAGATCGTGCGAGTCGCTCGTTATCTCGGTGTCGTCGTTCGTCGACTCGATGATCCTGGTCGCGTGGAACGCGTCATCCTCCTCGGTGGAATTGCAAAAGCGATTCGAGTTTCTGTTTGTCGGCGACCGAGTTTGCCGGTAGTGGGATCCAACGGACGATTGTCAGCTGACAGGCGGCCAACGACGACGATAAGAAGAGCCGGAAACGGAAACGGAAACGGAGGACACGTGGAAACGTTCGATCGACGTCCGATTCGACCTTGCCCCGGCGCGCTAGGATGTCTAGTTTGGACGGCTGATTACGAGTAAGTAGTCTGTGCGTATTGCTCTATCGTACGATGGAACGCCACGTCTCCTCCAAGAGACGAGAGAGCGTTCGTTTTTCGTTCACGGCAACGATAATCGGTGCGTGGCTAAGAGGAAGCGTTCGTCGTAATGGAAATGGAATACGGGTGGTTTTTATCTGTACGCTTTTGGTTATCGGCGTTAATTACACGGCGATAACGACGATGAAGGTAGATCGCGCGACGCTCGTACAGCCTGCGCGACACGAGCGTATCGCTTTTTCGTATTCCGTTCGATTCGGTCTGATTGCTCGGCGAATCCGTACGATTCGTTCCAGTGGAAGATCCGCGCGCGTTCATCCGCGATACCGATTCGAAATCGGCGAAAGGAATTTTGCTCGTCGCGCCGCCGGACCGACGAGAAACGTACGCGTCCGAACGATCAGCGGCCACGAATCGGCCGAAAATCTGATTTTCGGATTTTCAACGTTCCGGTACAGCAGCGTTTAACGGATCGTTACGCGTTAAACGACGTACGATAAACTCGCTGGTTGCGTCTAAACGCGTCGACGCGCGTTTATCGCGATACATCGGCCCATGCCGGCACCGCCATTCTTTCCCCGGTAGTTTTATCTGAACGACCATTTCCCGTAGAAACGACGGTAAGATACGAGAGCATCGCGTCGATCCGACCATAGTTTCTAGCCGAGTGAAACGCGACCATGTTCGTGGAAAATTTCGCGCGAGAGATATCGCGCGTTGCGCACACGGGCGCCGAGAGGAGAATCACGCGGTACGTAGGTGCAAAGGCTGGTAGCGAGCGACGCGATCGTCGAACGATTCGAACGGTCTGGAATCTTAAATCGATCGCGTCGCACTCGAGAAGGAACGACGCGAGAGAAGATCGTGACGCAAAGGGACCGAAACCGAGGTTGGAGTGGCTTTTCCAGGGATGTAACGGCGCCGGCGGCCGGCGGCCGGCGTCTCCCTACGAGAACACTCGTCCGGTTCTTAGGCCTAATTGGTTGTCGCCCGGCGCCTTGTCTTGTTCACGAAGAAAGCAGACCTTTCTCGGTTACCACTCCGTTCCGTCTTTTTTCTTTTTTTTTTTTTTTTTTTTTTTTTTTTTTTTTTTTTCTTTCTAGCCACCCTTTCGAGCCTGGCTATTAAAAGAGCGCGTCGCGTCGAGTACCTGCGGTGCCGTTCGCTCGGTTTCAACGTAACCGAGACGACGACGTCGTAATCTACGTTTTCCGGTGATCGAATCCGCGCGCGAAACCTATCCGTTGTGCGTATCGACGAGAGGGAGGAAAGAAAGGAGAAGAAGAAGAAGAAGAAGAAGGACGCGCGAGTGTCCTAAGCTAAAATCGGGATCGATGAGACGCGGAAAGACGAAAAGTTTGGGTCGCGAGCAAACCGTAACGCCGGGTTCGCGTATCGGGAAACGCTTAATTTACCGTAAAATAGCTATTCCGCGTATCGAATAGATATTTTTATTGGCGTTCGCTTTCGGTACGATACGCGTTTATCGAGTGTCGTGTTTATCGAGCATCGTAAAACGATCGTTAATGTTTTTACGAATCGATAACGATCGCCATGGGTTCTCGTAATAACGACGTTGCCACGCTGTCTGCCGTCGGATCGATAAGATCTCGAACGATCTCACGGCTCGTTCGAGAATCACGAATAGGCAAAGTCCCCTAATTTATCAGCCGCGTTTTCGGTCGTCGTACGGGACGCGTTCGTCGCCTTCCTCGCGATTTTCTCTCTCGTAGGGAAAACGTGGCGATTGCGCGAGTCCTTGAAATTCGTCGACGCTTTGCAAAGTCGGTCGGTAGAGAAGAGGACGGGACCGGCACGGGGTAAAATCCGGTAAAATGGTATCGAGCGATCGAGGAGGCGAGAGCGAGGTTGCGCGCATCGGCCAAAGACCCGTTACGTCGGAGGACGAGGTAATTAATTTAAGCCGCGAACGGCTCGGCACTAGGCCAATGCAAACACCTTCTTCGCGCGGTCGCACGCACAGACGCGGCTTATAACGCCGGAGCGTCGCGACTCCCGGATAAACGATCCTTTGCCACCTTTTTCCTGTCTTTCTCCGTTCTCGTACTCGTCCTTCTCCGCTTCTTCTTCTTCTTCTTCTTCTCCTTCTTATTCTTTTCCTTTTCCTTCGTCTTCTCTTCTTTCTTCCGAGTGGTTTGGCGCGCGCGCACGCACACACACACACACACAACACACACACGCCAACCTTTCGATCCTGGATCCGGGATATAACTGTACAACGAGGCTGTCGCGACTTTGAGCCAACTAGCTCGCGACGAGCAAAAGAAACACCGTCGCGAGGCGGAATTCTCGGCGATCGAACGCATAGGCGGAGACCGGACGAATCGGCGTGTTTCGCGGCGGAGCACGAACGGAGAAATCGCGCGGCGAGGAAACAACGACGACGATACGAGCAGGCGACGAAAAAGGAGAACGAGCGCGCAACATTTAACGAAGCAACGACGAATCGTGCGTATCGCGACGTTAATTACCATGCGTAATTAGCGAAGCGGCGATCGAGTTTGAATGGAATTCGCGTCGTCGATCGACGGCGGCGGGACGCGTGACGGTGACGGGTAACGTTCGTATCGTGAACGAAATCGCCGTGGAAACGAAAAATTTAGAAAGCCGCACGGTCGTGCGGGGAAATCGAGAGCGGAGGAAAGAAAGAAGGAAGAGAGAAGGAAGAGAGAAGGAAGAGAGAAGGAAGAGGCTGGTTTAACGAACCTGTGGACCGCGAGACAACGACAACGCCGACGAGGAAACGAAGAAAGGCGACGACGCGGGACGACGACCACGACGACGTATCGCGAACGTTAATTACCACCGCGATGAGAGCTCGGACGAAATGCTCGCCACGGTTAGACAACGATCGCTCGCCGTCCCTCGCCTATCTCGGAAGGGTGGCGCGCGGTCCGAAGCTCGTCGCCGCGCCGCGGCAGATGCATTAATCGAACCGGCTTAAATTATAGCCAGCCGCTAATTGCGCTCTTCTCTCGGTCTGTCCGACCGCGAAAGACACGCGGCATTTCTCCTAGCGATTGCGCGCGTGATTAAACCGTCCCGCTTCTCTCCTTCTTTTCTGCCGATCTGGTTGGCGTGGTCTCGATACGCAGCACGAGAGAACGAGATCGAAACGAAATCGAAGCTGGCCGCGACGGACCGACTAGAGCGAGGGATAGATAGCGAGAGCGGCGAGAAGCGACGAGGGGATCGGTGGGAACCGGAAGAGCAGCGCAGCACCCACCACCGGTGCCTCCCTCCGCCGGGGACACTCGCGATAGTTAAAACCGGCCGTAAGGAATTACGATGCGATAAAACGCGTATCGGTCGGCGTGCTGCCAGAGATATCGCGAGCACCCTCGCCGTTGGCGAGTTGTCGGTCGTCGGTCGGACGGCTGGTCCGTCTTTCGACTTGCGAAATCGAAACGCCAAGGACGAGAAACGGCTTCGACGCGGTTAGACGCGAAACGCGAAGAACGGCGTGGCGCGTGGTTCGCGTGCTTAGCTTCGATATATCGCGATTACGTAACTCGATTAACGGTAAAATCAAGCGTGGTCCGTGCAACGAACCGACGAGTTCGCGGAGTTTGGTAAAAATTGACACGCGACGAGCACGCTGCGAACGCGGCCGCGCGCGCGCGCGCGCATCCGTGTTACTCGACGATGTATCGAAAAACGGCGGAAAAACGGCAATGGAAGGAGACTCGCGAGGCTCTCCGCTCGCGCTACCAACCGGCGGATTAACTCGATCGGGGGAAGATCGTAGGTGAGAGCGCGATAAAATCGTAGCCGTAGCTGGTCCGGACAATAATCGTAACGTCTCGGTCTGGTAGAGGCAATTCCGGTCCGGTTCGAATAAACGCGACGAATCCTTATCGTTAATTGGACGATAAAGGTAAAAAGGTATGGTCGCGCGCCGTTTCTGCGCATCTTCTTACTCGCGCTGTACCGACGATGTATTCGGCCGGATCGCGGTTATACCCTGGATCGATACCTATAGTAACGGCGGAATCCGGTGCTTGACCGGTTTCGACCACTCGAAAGATCATCGAAAGATATCGCTTTAAACGCGGTCGCGCCTTAAACTCCTCGCGGGAAACGGTGAATACCGTGCGAACGTCGAGACGTCCACGGACGTCTCTTCTCGATGCTTATCGACGGTGCGAGAGGTTGTGCGCATCGCCACCGTCGGCTTCCACTTCCGCCGGCATCGCCGAAATTACGCGCGCTCGATGCCGTGTCCAGGCGTACGAGCGTAGTACGGGAGGCGACCAACGCCAACCGACGGATCCATCGTTCTCAAAGTTAATTAGAAAACAAACAGAAAATTAACGCGAACCCGGCAGCGAATCTCTCCGGTCGGCGGCCGTTACTCACGATTTATCGTAACTCGTTCGAGTCCGGTCGGTGACCGGTTTATGCTCGAGATTGGTCGGCGATGCGTGCGCGCGCGCTAGAGCAGTCGCGAACGCGAACGCGCTCGCTCGAAAATCATCGATACCGGCGAATCCGTTGGCGTCGCGCGTCGGATCGACGCGAGCAGGAAGTCGGTCTTTTCCCGCGAGAGCGAAACCAGTTTACCCGATGTTGCGGTAAAAATCGTGAATTATCGCGTAATCGCGAATACGTTTAACCCGTTAACGCATCGACGTTGATCGCGATAGCTCTCTTTTGCTCCGCTTTCCTCTTCTCCTCCTCCTCCTCCTCCTCCTCTTTTACCTTCTCCTCTACCTTCTCCCTTTCTCCCTTGTTTTTGCTAGTGACGCGCCGCTAGAAAGCCACGCGTACGTACCGACGAGACGCGATGTAACCGTACGAACGGCACGCGGATATTCGGACTTGAAAAAATCGAAACTCACGACCGGTTGGGCGGCGAAAATCTTCCCGACCGTTAATCTTGATTTATGATAACCGCGACCGCGATCTGCTCTCGGAGACCGACCGGATAATTGGATCGCGCGTACGCACGTCCCGCAGCGTCCGTTCCTGCTACCGGTCTCGGCCGGCAGCCGTCTGGCGGCCGATCGACCGATTCGCACGAAACCTCTCTTGCCCTTCGCCCTTCTCTCGCTATCCACCGTCTCGATTCCACGCGACGTTTCACGAGTCGCGAGAGGCGACCACGCGCGCCGGATCGCGTGCACGAAAATGTCGAAAAGGTGCTGTGGCTCGTTCGTCGGCGAAGCGTGGTCCGGTGTCACGCATGGGAACGCGCGCGCGCGCGCGCCTTCGATCCGTTGGCGAATTCACGCCGGTGGACGTAAAACGACCGATCACGGAACGGCGCGGCCGTACGACGAACCGTGAGCGAGAACGGGATCGGCAACGGGAGCAAAGTGTCTTCGTGCGATTCCATCGCAACGTTTACACGGAACTTCCCGGATACGCTCGAGAACGGTAGAACCGGTCCGAGACGGTGCATGCCAGCCGAATAATCGACTCGGTTAATTAGCGCGCGCGATCGATTCCTCTCGGTCGCGTCCAGACCCGATACGCGCGATCTTTTCAAAAGTTAGCCCGCCGCGTCCTTTCGCCTCCTTCCACTTTCCTTCCTTTTCGTTCCTCTTTTCCCTCCGTCCGTTGGTCCGCCGTTCGAAAATCCAGCTTCGCTCGTTTCAGCCGCCGATCGTAGACCATCGAATCGCGGAAAATCGTCGCAATCGTCGCGTTGGAACGGAACGTACGCGAACGACGTTGCGACGATTTGATCCGCGCTGTGGCCTGCCCCGAGCCAGAATCATGGAAATCGGCAGAGAGGAAGCAGACAGATCGTAGAGTTTTCAACCGCGTTTAGACGCGAGGTCTGACGCGACGCGCGCGTATTATGGCGCGTGTATTATGCGGCTGTTGGGCCGACTGGCTGGATGGCTGGTCGGATGGCTGGCTGGTCGGGCGGCTGGTCGACGGCGAGCTCGTGTGCGTGCGTGCATCGGATCGGGGCTCGGCCGTTGAAAGTGTTGGTGCGTTGATCGAGCGCCCTCGAGGAGTATAGAGACAACGGCCTGCCGATACACCGACCGTGCTTCTCAACCGGAGCCGAGATTCGCCCCTCGACGCGATCGCCGCGATTTCGCGGCACGCGACGCGATCTCGCCGCTTCGAGATCGTCCGGCGGCCGTGCCGACGGACGTCGATACGAGGCGAGATCGATCGATCGCCGGTGGCGAAGGACGCGCGTACCAAGCAACCGTGACCGGACGCGACTTTCGGTTGGGAACGGCTGAGCCCGCGACGAACGGCGCAACCTTGTTCCCGAGGGAAACGGACAGGAAAAGGAATCGCGGAGGAACACGAAAGGCGACAAGGCGCGGCAAGTTTTATATTATAATTAGCCCGAATCCCCGAGTCGTCTACTCGCCGCCTCTGGCGACTACGCGGCGACTACGCGGCGGCGGCGGCGGCGGCGGCGAGCATCTCGATATTTCCACGAGACGCGAGATCGTTGGATATCGCGATCGAAGGAGAATATCGCGAACAGAGACGAGCCTAGTTCTCCGAAGCGAAGAAGCTCGACGAACGAAACGGCGAAAGGTAGGGACGATGGCGTTGCGAGGCTATAAACCGACGACCCCCTGCTATCGATGGGCTTTCTCGTTTGATGGGGGAACTAACGACAGGACGGCCGAACGTAATGGACTGCTACGGCCGGCCGGTCGGTCGCTCGTTCGTTTCCCCGTAAAATAGATTTGGGGATGAAACGAGGGCCACAAAGAGAGAGAGAGAGAGAGAGAGAGAGAGAGAGCGAAGAAACCGCGATGGTGGGTCCGAGTAAAATGGCGGTCGTACGTTCGATCCACACCCCCTACGTTGCCACTTGTGGCAAAATCCATACCGATCGCTACCTACCGCGATGATACGACGGAACCGTTCGATTTTTCCCGTCTGTCAGTCGGGTTCGTCGACGGTCAGTTGCCAGCCACAGGACGACTGACGAAGAAGAGACGACGACAGGCTATAGAGGCAAAGATATCGTAACGAAGATAGGGAAACGCAGGTTGCGTTTCGGTCGAAAACGTTCTCGTACCTGAACTCGGCCACCCGAAACGATGGAAACATACCGAGGATCCGGGGACCGAAGATCGGCGACGATCTTATTGGAAAGTCGTGTTCTACGCTTAAACCGGAAGTCAAACCGGGGACGAGGGATGCGCGGCGGCGCGTTTACGAGCTACCCGGGACCCAAATGTAAAAACTCGAGTGGAAATGGATCGCGCGGCGACGTTTCGGCTCGCGATCGTCGCGTCTCTCTTTTACGCGTTTCGACCGGTCGTTGGAAACGCGCGAATGCCTGCGAGCGTGCTTTTCTCTCGACGCTCGAGGCTGCGCGCATAAATCTCCTTTAGAGTCGGCCAATGAATAGAGGAACGGCGAAGGAAGGGGAGAAATTACTCGCTTCCCGGTTCAAAGTCGTTGACAAAAATTCGCCGACTACAAGGCGAGCCACTCTATAATTCATAAATATTTAAATCGCCGGGAAGAACCGCTCTTGTCTCTTATCAACGGTACCCGGGTAGTCCCGGTGGCCAGAGTCAAACGTACGCTTTCCGTTTTTCCGTCGCGTTCTGTCGGAGCTCGCTGCAACGCTCGCAATCCTCGGCCTCGGCAGAAGACGCAGTTTCGTCGCGGTGCGCCGCGACTTCGCCGTCCGCCTAAACTTTAAAGTAGGCGTAAGTAGGCAAACCGGGTGTCGCGGATCGCGCGCTCGTTTTTCATTCGTTCCTTTCTCCTTTTTTCCTTTCCCTCTCGCTCTTTCTTCTCTCTTTCCCTCTTCCTCCTCCTCCTGCGGTTCTCTCGCGTGGAAAACCACAAGGGACGCGAGAACGCGCGAAATATCGTTAAAACGTGGCCGTGATCGCGTACGCAACGATGTTTTTCGCGTAGAAAGAAGAAGATAATTGCAACGAGTCTGCGCGAGAAGCGAACGAATCCTGGCGTGCGTAGCGTTCGCGCGAGTGAGAGAGTCAAAGAGAGAGAGAGAGAGAGAGAGAGAGAGAGAGAAAGAAGAGAACCGAAACTCGATTCGGATTCTAATCGAGTCGAGTGGAGCAGAGTGGAGCGGAGTGGAGTCGGAATCGCGTTCCACGGCTAGCGAACGGAAGAGCTTCGTTCTTTGGATTTGCGCGCGCGCGCTCGCGCGGTCGTGTAGACGCATGGAAACGCGGGTGTACGGTCGTCGCTTCTGATATTTACGGGCTCGCCTCGATATTTCGTATGCGAGCGCGATCGCGATCTCGTTTACTTGCAACGCGTGGAAACTCGGAGGCGACGGTTATACCGGTTGCCACGGTCGCTTTAAATTGCTCGCTTTTTTTCGAGACACAGCGATACGCGCATCCGCTTAAACGCGCCCTTCCGTTACTACAAAGAACGTTCTCGCTCGTGTTCGCGCCGATTCGCTCGGCCTCAGTGGCTAGCGAATCGCGCCGATTCAAAAAATTGATCGAAATTATCTTTACGAATCGCTTTTCGCGTCGAGAGTCGAACAAAACCGCAACCAAATCGTATCCTTTGATCTATACTGGTAACGCATTAATAAACGAGAGGCGGTTTTGTCATGCGATCGATTGTTTCGACTCACTGTGAGCCGCATCTCCGCGTCGCGTCTTGCGTCTACTGGAAATCGCGTTACCTCTGCCCTCCGTCTTTCAACCCATCGCACGTTGCAACGCGCGAAACACGGTCTCTTTACTTCGGCCATCGGGTGCACCGTCGTTGACGAGTTACGCGGAATACACCGTAGTTGTTTCTTTCTACGAGCGACGAACGAAAATCTGGCCTTTGTTTTCGTCCGTTTGTTCGTTCGCTGGAATAAATGTATTTGCGATAGTCACCGGACACGGATATTTACGAAAACGGGAAACAAAGAGGGAAAAGGAAGCAGTGAAAAATATACATTTTGCGCGATATAGATGGAAAAACACAGCTAAACGATAAGTGTAAAAGATAACGCCTCGTAGATCGCTCGCTTCACCGACGCATCATCGGTGACGATCGTTAGCTAAAGGCTAAACTAGCCCCGTTCGAGAAAACTGCTAGCCGAAGAGCGTATTCGATTTCGACCGTCAAAATGAAAATATTTAGACCCAGAAGCATGCCGTTGAAATAGCAACGATTTCCTTAACAGCAGCTAAATGATACTGGTTTATCTATTTATTTATCTAACGAGCGTTGCGCCCTTTGTTGCCGCGTACGAGACTGCCGAACGAACCGAAGGGCAAAAGTGACTTTATGTTGTGATTTGTTCAGTTTCGTACGAGTTAACAAGATTCTTAGGGAAAAAATCGGCGGTTGAGCAAAGCCGAAGTTACTCAAACTAAGCCGATCCGAAGAAATCGTCTTCTTCTAACGAATATCGTAGGAGCGTGATTTGAAATGCGCATTGAATTTCTGAACAGTCGACAAACCGTGCCAGGATTTTAAGGTCGGGTTGCGCTATGGTTCTACGTTGCGCCAAGTGAACGTGTTCAAAGTTCGAAGAATATTTTCGTTCGCCTAGTTACCGGCGAGCTTTCGGTTGTATCGGTTCGTCGATCTTGAAAGCGACGGTGTCTTAGAAATTTGTATCGCTCGCTCGCTCGCGATTTGACGCGATTCGATCGCGTACTTCGAGCGTAGATATTCGAGACGTGGTATAGCCAGAAAGGAGTACAGTGTTTTAAAAGCGAGAGCATTTTTTAAAAATCCGTCGCGTGTCCCATAATGGGATCCGGTGATTTTCTTTACAGCCTCGTTTCTCGTATCATCGATACGAACCGTGTTATCGTGTTATTAGAAAAAAATACACAAAAACAGTGGATCAAGCGTAGCGTAGAATGGAAGTTTCGATGGTTCGACGGATGCGGAAGAAAAGGTCGCGTTGCGTGGAGAGGATCGGTGCAAAGTCGGTCAGCTCGGTGGCAATTTTGAGGGGAAAAAATGAAGAGCAGCGAAAAGTTGCGGAAAGGCCGTCGAGTCGTGTTAAACGGAGTATATACAGACGCTTAAATTTTTTCCTTGAAAATTATAAACAGAAAGATAATATCGTCGATGCGTCTTCGTTGTTGCAGAGAAGGTGAAGTAGGTGAGGAGAGTTTTCGATAAGTCGCTAACTATGATGGTTTTTCAACGTAGGAATTTCCATCTTGAACGATAAAAAGTCTAAGAAACTCGCGTCGTAGCGTCTCAATTTGTTTCGTGTATATTTATCTCGGTGGGCGGTCCAGATTACGCACGCATACTCTAACGTAGGCCTAACTATTCATATTTATATATTTATATATATATATATATATAGCGTTTCTAAAGCTTTTGGATCATGAAAGATGGAGCGTGAAACGAGTTTCGCGAAGCTCGGACGTTCGTACGACTCGTTAATCGCGCGTCCGATATACCGATGCAAACAGAGTCGCGAATTTACTCCTAGATCCACAAGCTTCCACGATATAATCGAAAAAAGGACGTTGTCGATAGCGCGGTGGAAATCGCACGTGTAACGTTTACGAGCAATTCGCGTTATATTTAGTTTTAGATCGTTTAGACAACATCAGTTTGCCGATATAGTTCAATCGGATTGCGAGTTAAGCGAATGCTCGACTTTTAGATACAGCGTAAGGTCGCCGGCGTATGGCAACGCATTATTAGCACGGGCAGATTCACCGGTTAGATCATTCGCGTAAAATGATAAACGCGTAATACGGCGGATGATAACGAGAAGGAGAGCGCGATGCCTAAATCGGTTGTTGTTTCTCGTTTCGCTGACTGGCGTATCGTGGTATACGGAGTAGATGAAATCAAGTACTGCTTTTTTTCCGCGTGAAACGCGTAACATGACATTTCGAGATATTAAACGGCAACGTGTTTTCAACACTCCATTCATGAAGTCGAAACAGATTGCTTCGAATATATCAGGCAACGATTAAGGATTCCACCCTGTTATAAAGTTTTAAATCATCGGCGGATAATAAGAACCCACTATGTCGGAAAAATTTTCACGCGTCGTTGATAAAGACGCTGAGAGAGAAGAGACGAGATCCTCGCTCTCGAGAACACCCGAAGCGAACCGATTTAGAAAGACGATGATCGAATTCGACGACGAGGTGACGATTACAGAGGTGGCTGGCGCAGTTGCGTCCAAGCAATGACGATTGCTTGGCTAGATTTACGAATTAGAATAACACGATTTATCGAGTCTCTGTACACCGAGTTAACCTGGCGACCATCGTCGACGTTCCTTGGATAAATAACGACGAAACATCGTGATATTTGCCACTGTGAGTCATCCTCGAACGAAACAATGCTGCTTTACGTATAAAAGTAAACGTTGCGCTCGCAATTAAAGCTACAACGAGATACGATATAACGACTTTCCTATGGTAGAAAAAGATTCAAAGGATATATCGATCGCGGAGAGTACGTTATTAATATTAACGGCGATACGATTTATGCCGACGCGGTGAGCAAGCCGGCAATCGGCGTTACGCGCTCGAACATAGAAAATTTCTCACTGGAACAATCGCTTTGAAACTCTGCGCGATACGGCAGCAGTCTACGAGATCGTTAAACAATTTACGTACAAATTGCCATGGAAATAGCCGATCGAAGCTTTCTTCTATTTTCTAATGCTGCCAAGTCGAGATCGGCATTTTCTTAAAGGTACACGTTGCGGGTAAGAATCGTATTGCACGAACCAAGATACCATCGTTCGTCGTTCTTCGGTGACGATTAATCGGAAATAGGCGATGAAAGAACGACGCGCGATGTTTTCGATTCGTGCGACGAAAATGCTTCTCGCGATACGCCTGTTCGAAGAAAACGTTGCGATCGATCTATACTTTAGCGAGCGGATGATCGACGCGTCGAAACGGGGAAAAGTCGGGTGGATCGGATCGGCGTCGCGAATCGTTCTTCGTCCCTTCGAAAGGAACGTTAGAGTCGATACTCGATGGACGATCGGAAGGAATCGACGTTCGCGGTGGAAGCGACGGCCGATGCTCGAACCGGTCACGTTTGGAAACGCTCGGAAACTATTCGAGGAATTTCCTACGGCCCCCCTCGGCTCGCTTATCAGGAACATGGCCGCGCGAACCTAGCGTTCGGAAGTCGTCTTCTCCGCTCGAGTTTTTATCGCGAACGGTGAAACGGCGGTGGAAAAATAGGTCGTCGCAACGACCCAGCTTCAGCGAGTCGGCTGGATGGTTGGCGCGTACGTCCGTGTCCCGGATGCACCTATCTTTCGGTTCGTTCGTTCGTTCGGTCGGTCGACCGGCCGACGTTGCTGACGTTTCTTTTAACGCGTTTGTTTATCGGCGGATTCGTCGGAGCTCGCAACGGTACTCGGTCGCCGGATATAGAAACGAAGAGTTATCCGCGGTCGTAGGCACTTTCTTCGCGGTGTACGCGTAGTGAATTTTTCTCGTAAGACGGCGACGACGATGATGCGACGAGTAGCAGAAATTCTCGCAGGTCAGGTAACGAATCCGTCCTCCTTTCTCTGCTCTTTCCTCGGTTCCCCCATAGCCCCGTTTGTCTCACCAGCCGTTCCCACTCACGCGCGTACACAGGCACAGCCACATGCACGTTCTTTCCCTCTTTCTCCATCCATCGAACTCGCTCCTTTTTCGACCAATCTTTTTCCGTTCGCGCTGTTCACGCGGCCCGGTTTGGCGTCACGCTCGTCGAGGCACAAGCGCGAGTAAATGAAATTCGTCAAGGATTTATGCCAACGGCCGACGCGGCGAAACCGTATGCGATTCACCCGGCCGTGTAGGTAGCTACGTGAATTAGACCTCTTAACCGGGTATCCGAGTACTCGCGGTACTCGTTTATTACCCAAACGTATTCGGATTCCTCTCTTTTTCTCGCCATTACTCGAGTACGTACGAAGCTTTCGTCTCGCGTGCGTCCGAACCGAAGAGACGAACTTTCGTCGAATCTATCGATACGGTGAAACAGTCGTCGATCAGTAAGTAGATTCCTGAAAGAGAAACGACCGTACCGGGAATCTAAATCGCGCGAACGTGGTCCGAATACTCGTATCTATCCGTGTACTCGAGTTCGCCACGAGGATCCGATAGATCGGAGCAACGGTAAGAGTTCCCAAGGCGAATCTACTCGATTGTACGTCGGCGACTTGACCGAGAAAGAAAACGGAGAAAGAAACGTAGTAGCGAATCTCGTAGAAATTCCGGAACGCTGCGAAGCTCGCGTGCCTGTCAATGAAACCATGCGGCAGGGAGGGCGGGCAGGCTGTGAGAGGCGCGTGCCGAAACTGGACCGGTGCGCAATTTCCGAGGAATCTTATCTCTCGTTTGCATCTTCGGTATCGGGTTACGGAAAGGGGCGTTCACACCGGAGCGCCGTTTCTTCCGTTCCCCGTCTCGTTCTTCCATCGTTTCGCTTTTAGTTCTTAAAAGATAGGAGATCGCCAGAGACGGGAGAAAAGAATTTTAACGCGCTTCCCGGCGTTTAGACGCGCTCGTCGTTGTGTATCTAGGTATCGTTCGTATCCAGGTAGATCGTAAGACAGATAGATCAGAGAGAAAGAGAGAGAAATCGCGGAAATCGTAGGCGAATGGAAGGTAACGCTAGCCCGATCGAGCGAGAAGCGTTGCCGCGAATCGGAATCGGAAGGACAAAGTAGCCGACGACGAATGGATGGAAGGAGACGACGAACGGCGCGGCGAGACAGAAGCGTGCGAGAGTGTGAGTCGCGTTGCTACGACGTGGTTACAAGGAAACCCTTCTACGCGGTCGGCGCCGTGGCGCCTTGGCATCGAACGATCGGCCCATCCGGCGACACTCAGCGACGGATCGGACTTTGACTTTGCTTCTCGATTCAGACTCGTCCGACTCTCGTCTCGCGTCAGTAGTTACCTTTTCGCGTATCGAATCGGCTCGGCTCCGGCTCGGCTCCGTTCGGCCGCCGGCTTTCGTCTCCGAGAGCGAGAAAACGTTTCGACGTTTTTCGATGCGCGTTGATTTCGTGAGAGGCGGAACGACGGCTCTCGTTCCAGTCAGGTCGAGAAAGAGAGAACCGGTAGGCGTTCGAAGCGATTAATCGGGCTCGTAGAGAATCGATACGTGTACTTTCGTTTCGTTCGTCGTCTCTCGTCTCTCGTCTCTCGTCTCTCGTTCGGTGGCTGCCGCTAGAGAAACGAAGACGAAGCGAGGGGAGGAAGGGCTTGGACGGGGCGGGGGGAATCGAGCTCGAGCCGAGTGGAGCTGAGTCGAGCCGAGACGAGACGAGACGACGAGTCGCGCGATCCGGCTGGAAGAAAAAAAAAAAAAAGAAAGAAAGAAAGAAAGAAAGAAAGAAGCAAAAAGGAAAGGAAAAAACCGAAAAGGTGGACGAAGAACGTTATTCCCATTAGCGTGTCGCATGGTATCGGCGAGCGGAGGTTCGGGGCCGGTCATCCGAACCGTCGCTCCAGTCTTTCACGCTCCTTTTAACGACTCGCTCGAGGACGCGCGGATCCGTGTCTATCGTTTGGACGCGCGACCGCGCGATAGTCTCGGTAGCTCGTGGTCGTTCCTCCCCGAGATCTCGCGCGGTCCCTTTCGCCTTGAAAACGCAAAGTTCGGCCTGGCGCCAGATGCCTGCTCGTTCCGGCGCCGCTCCACCGCCGCTCCACGGTCGAAACACGATTAGACTTCTAACCGGTTCTCGTTAAAGCCCTTCGCCGCGAAGGCTTCCCGTCGCATCGGAACGGCCCGCGCCCGGAAAATCCACGGGGAACCGTACCGGGCTCACCGTCTTTCTCGCGCGCTAAAATTCTCTGGGAAAACGGGATCGCGCCGATACGGCGACATATCCGCGCGCGTAACTCGCCTCGTCGAAGCGACCAAAGCGCGACGACGCTTATCGGTGATGGGTCGTGCCGTTGTCGATAAACCGGCTCATTTCGCGGCCGATAAGCGACGCTCGTAAATCCCCACGATTCGCAACGTCCGTACGAACCGACGGCTCGGCTTCTCCACGGTTTCTTCGACGTTGCGCGTTTTCTGGGTCGACCGGAAAATCGCAAAACGAAAAAGCAGACGAGAGGAGAGAGACAGAGAGAAACTCTCGACGTAGTAAAAAGGTTCTGAATCGGACCGGACGATCGCGGTACGCGGTGTGATCGCGTCGCGTCCGACCGACAGATTTTTCGTTCGACTCGACCGCCTATCGCGCGAACGCTCTCGTTGAATCGCTCGTAAGCGATTCGGATCGGTGCTCGTGACTCGACGCGTATCGCGCTCGCTGGTCCGAGTCGTCCCTTCGGATCGGATAGAATCGAAAGGGAAAGAAGCGCGTAAAAAGGGGAAAACGAAAGAACAGGAAAAAACGGAGAAACAGTTGAGAGCGTGAGGTGGCGAGTCTGTTCGCGGAGACGAGAACGCGTTCGCGGAATCGCGTACGCGCGAAAGCGGCGGAGCTTTGGTCCCGCCTACACGGATCTTATTCGTGGCCGCGATGGCCGCTATCCCGTATCTCCGATTCTACGGTCGGAGCGGAGTCGCGCCTCGAAGGTGGAGACGCGGCTGCGCGCCGCTCTCCGTCTCGCTCAAGCATCTCCATCCCCCTTCGTCCGTGTTTCGCGGCGTTTCTGTTGCTCTCTGCACACGGTCACGCACACGGGTCCGTTCGTCGACGAGGGCTCCTAGGTTCGCCGTTGCCTTCGTCTCGTTCTCCTTCTCGCACCCTCTGTCCTTCCCGCCCCCGAGAAGTCCCCCGGCTCTTCTACCCCTCTGCCCTTAGCCCCTCGGATCCCTGCCGCGCCCTGCGATCAGCCGCCGGTCGTCCCACCCGGACGAACGAACGAACGAACGAACGAACGAACGAACGAGCGAACGAACGAACGAACGGACGAACGAAAGAGCGAACGCACGAACGAACGAACCTTCGTCGATCGAGTCGCGCGATCTCTCTCCGTGGCCGCCACTATGGCGAACCCCCTCCGTTTTTTTCGTGTTGGTCGCTTCGCACGGGGTGCCGGATCGTGAGCGCCTCGAATCGTTCGACCCACCGAGTAATCGTCAGGCTTTCTTCTGTCGAACAGATGCCGTGGTGTTAGCTCTCGGGGAGGATGTTCCACGGGGGCGGAAGCAGCGGTTACGGCGCCAGTTCCGACTACCAACAGCAGTCTCAACAACAGCAACAACAGCAACAGCAACACGGTCAGCAGCTTCAGGCGCCCGTCTACGTACCGTCTTCTAGGCCGACGATCCCGTCGGCGGCGACAGCCGCGGCAGCCGCTGCGGCGGCGGCTCAGTATCACTCTTTCCCCGGTTCTGGCTCGCCAGCTTGGTAAGTGCACGCTGGCGACCGATCGCCATCGTTCGATTCTATACCGACCCTGGCTAACGCACCACGACATTTCCTCGGACACGAAAGGGAGAAGACCGCGGCCTCGTGGCAGCATGGCGTGGAGACGTACGCCGCGCATCACGCGCTCGCTGGCCACGCGAGCGGATCCGCGGCCGCGGCCGCGGCTGCCGCCGCCGCCATGGGTCCGCATTCCGGCCACGCGCACCCTCATCCGCATCCGCACGCGGCTCATCCGCACACCGGACACCCTCACTCGAGCCTCGCCGCGGCCGCCCCCTTTTACGCCCAAAACGTCGCCATGATGTCCTCCTGGCGAGCCTACGATGGAGCTGGATTTCAACGGGCCTCTCCTTACGGTTCGTATCGTTTCACACCCCGTCGATTTCCTCCGTCGTTCGATCTCTCGTCGAACGTTCGCGATCCTCGGGTTGTTCCCTCGTCGTTGCACGCCGTCGATCCGAAGCGCCAGATCGCCAAAAAGGCTAGGAGACGCTGGACGTTAACCAGACCACGTAGATGGAGCGAAGGAAAAGCGGCAGAGTGCGACGCGACGGATGCGTGCTCGATAAGAGGAAAAAAAGCTTCTCTCTCTTTCTGCTGGTCGATGAACGCGCACCGCCACGCATCGACGACGACGACGGCAACGACTGCGACGGCAGCGACGACGTCGGTGGTGATGCCGGTGGTGGGCCATCTGCGTCGAACTAGCGATAGCGGCTTCTTTCAAACGAATTCTCGCGGTCGAGTGTTCCACCGCCGGTGCACACGGTGCGTGGCGTGTTCCTCTTCCGCGCCAGTACTTACATACTTACATACGTATATCGTTTTTTCGGCTACTCGACGGCGGCGCGGCGTCGCGCCGCGCCTCTACCATGTCCGATAAAAGTACGCGTAAAAGTGGTCGAGCAATATCTCGTCACAATTTCGGCAACGTCGACGACCTCCTGGTGCGACGGGGGGGGGGGGGAGAACGCCGCGCGCGTTCACCCGTCTGCGAAAAAACCGGCGTCCCTCGATTGTTTCAGACACCGCGATGGATTTTCAATTCGGCGAGGGTCGCGAGTGCGTTAATTGCGGAGCTATATCGACGCCGCTTTGGAGGAGGGACGGCACCGGGCATTATCTGTGCAACGCGTGCGGACTCTATCACAAGATGAACGGAATGAACAGACCGTTGATAAAGCCGTCCAAACGTCTGGTAAGTGGATGATGGAAAGCAACCCTGTGTGGATGGCGTTTTAGTCGCGGCCCGTGTACTAGCTACGAGCTACGAACCCGTGCGGATGTCGCTCGCTGATTTCAGACAGCCACCAGGCGATTGGGTTTGTGTTGCACGAATTGCGGTACCCGCACCACCACTCTCTGGAGGCGCAACAACGAAGGCGAACCTGTTTGCAACGCTTGCGGTCTCTACTTTAAGCTGCACGGCGTCAACAGACCTCTCGCGATGCGAAAAGACGGTATTCAGACGCGAAAACGAAAACCGAAGAAGACGCCCGAGTCGAACGCCAGATCGTCCACGGTGGATCACGAAACAACCGCCGTCTCGGCCGCTTCTTCTCCGTCCACGGGTAAGCACGGAATTCGCTCTCCTCGCGATCCTTTTCGCCATTCGTACGTTTTCGACACGGCGATCTTTCTGCCATTCACAGAATTGAAGGGTAGCCAACAGCAGCAACAGCAGCAACAGCAGCAACAGCAGCAGCAGCAACAGCAACAACAGCAACAACAGCATCAAATCGAGGTGTCCAAATCGACCGCCGGTGGCGCGTCCAGTTCGTCGGACAGGCCGGTCTACCTCGGTCATACGTCTCTATTGGCGACCGGAAGCGTAGCTACCGTGAAGACCGAACCGCGAAGTTGCGACGGCATCGTCGGTCAGCCGTACTCCTCGTATTACCAGCATCCTCATCAATTGGGGGTGGCGACCAGCGAGCATCAACAGCAAACGTACTACGGGAGCCAGGAAGCTCCCTATCATCATCAACATCACGTTACCGCGGCTGCCAAACTGTTAGCCTCCACGTAATTTGATCTCAACGTCGAAGAATCGACGGGACGATTTCCGCGATGCGTCAACCGTCGACGCGAAACTGACGACGAGCGCGTTCCTTCGTCGTTGTTCGTCGTCGTCGTCGTCGTCGTCGTGCGTTGCTCGTTTCGTTGCATTTCGTTTTTCGTTTCTCGCTTGTCCGTTGTCGTTCGTCGTTGTTACATTACCGCGTACGTTCCGCGCAACGAACCGTACGCCACCGATAAGCGAACCGGCGGAACGGATAAGCGAGGTTTATGCTTTCGTCGATCGTTCGTCGACGATTCGCCGCCGTATATTTAGTTTTCTCGTCGTCTTCTTTCGCCCTCGAAAAGAGAAAAAGGAAACGTCGTCGCCACCGCACACGGTCGGTGCTGCTATCGACCGACTTTCATCGATTTCGACGTCGACGCTTCGCTGTCTCACGGTCGTTCTGACACGTTTGTTGGCAGTCGCGCGACGCTTACGTTCGTCGAACGATATACATGTATTCGTCAACGAAAGGTACTCGATTGTAAATAAAAATCGCGAGTCGATTCGTACGCTAGATTTCTACGGTAGACTAGTTTTAGAGGCGTGTCGACGATTTGATCGACCGATAGAGCGCATGGAACGCGGCGAATCCAAGGCGCGCGAACGACCTATCCGCTTCGAAGAAATGTCAGCTTTTTTGTACAGTTCCTGTATGATTAGTTTTCCGACGCGCAATAAAGAGAATAGCTTTCGATCTCGTCTTGTCGTTTGTCGAAGGAGAGACGCGTCGTCCTCCAAAGCGTCGCGCCACCTCCCGCTCTCGAACCTGTCGCCGACGTGGATTTCTCCACGATGCTCGGTAAATATTGTCTTTTCGCGGTCTGACGACCCGGCTGACGTTCGCGCGCCCCTCGTACTCTCTCGATCTCTCGTGGTCTCGTTGCACTGTGTGCGCGATCAGTTCGACCCTCGACGTCCACCCGGACGAAACCCGAGCTCTACGCGACTCTTGTTCTCGCGTCTTTGCCTCTCTCTCGCTCTCTCTCTCTCTCTCTCGTGGCTTCCGAATATTCCGCGGGATTCCGTCTACGATTCTTCGCGGCAGAAAGATGGGTAAGTGTTCGACGTACGATTCCACGATCGAGCGGATCGACTAATTCGATTCCTTATCGCGAATCGCAGGAAGAACGCTGCCGACGCCGGTTGCTTGCAAGGTTTGCGGCGACCGATCTTACGGCAAACATTACGGGGTTTACTGTTGCGACGGTTGTTCGTGTTTCTTCAAGCGATCGGTGCGTCGCGGCGCCCTATTCACCTGCATAGGTTCGCGACGTTTCTCTCCTATTTTCCTTACCGTTCGTAATTCCAGCTGATCACGGAGACGAGATCTCGCGATTCCGCTCCCCTTTCTTTTTTTTCAGCCGGAACCGGAGCGTGCTTCGTCGACAAAGCGAGACGCAATTGGTGTCCGTATTGCCGCCTGAACAAGTGCTTTACCGTTGGCATGAACACGGCAGGTAAGCATGATCGAATGGACTTTGATCGCTGTACGACGTACAGGGCCAGCGAAACGAGATGCAAACAAAGCGCGTGTCGCGAGCCTCTTCTCGACGCGTCGACGCGACGCGACCATTATTTTTACCGCCACTGTATCGCGCGCGCTCTCTTCGACGATATCGTATAAACAGTCTCGATCCTTGGAACAAAGAGAACGCCAGACGATAGCTCGTCGTTTTTGTCTTTTGTCCAGCCGTTCAGGAAGAGAGAGGACCGCGCGTTCGAAACAAGATCGCGTCCGTCGCGCGTCATTTCTCTCGTGCATCGTCGTCGCCACCGCCGCCGCCGCCGCCGCCGCCGCCTCCACAACCACCGCCACCACCGCTACCGCCACCGCCGTTGGTATCTCTTTCATCTTCTTCGGACCCAGGAATCGTAGCACCGATTCTAATCGCAAAGGAGGCGGCCGTCGCTGCAAACCCAACGATACGATATCACGCGACCGACGTTAACGTCGATAACGGACTCTCCTTCTCGTCGATCAGACGGATCCTCTATTCTCCTCGAGTGCCTACGATTCTTGTCGCTGGTAAACGAAATCGCACAGTAGAACGATCGCATGGTAGAAACCGTAGAAACGAAACGAAAGAGAAAAACTGAAGACGATGGTATCGTACGAGGGGGACGCGCGATGCTAACGAGGCGCAATTGCTTCCAGGAGACACGATACGATACGAAGTCGCGGCACGGATATTCTTCGCGACCGTGCGAGCCGCTCGCCAACATCGAGAGTTTTCGATGCTCGCTTTCGACGAACAGAATAAGATTCTTCGAAGAGGATGGGCTGCGGCGTTCGTTCTGCGAGCTGCCATCTGGCCGGTCGATTTGACTAATTTTCCAAAAACCACCATCTCACCGGCCGACGGTCGCGGTGACAACACCGAACACCATCATCGTCATCGTCGCGCTGTATCAGCGGCGAGAGCCACCATCTCTAATTTGCGTCCCGATCGAGTCGAGCTCTCGATTCTGGAAACTTTGATCCTCTGCCGACCCGGTAATCAATTATTTTTACGCACGATACGCGCATCTACGATCTTCGCCAATTACTAGCACCATTTTTTCCAACATTCTGTGCCGACAGTGTTTTCTCCTCTTTTCTAAGGCTTCTTTTTTTCTTTTCTTTTTCTTTTCCCCCTTGGAAATTCAGAGATCGCCGAGACGGCGAACGGCGTACGTTTGACGTCGCGAGCAACGGACACCGCAGTGGACACTCTGGTACGACATCTCGCTGGTAGAACCGAATCGTCGACCAGGATGGCCAAACTTATGCTCGTCCTTCCTATCTTGACGGGATCCTGCCCCCGGGAACTAGCCAACGATCTTTTCGCACCTATTATCGGTGACGTCGATCTCGAGAGAGTGATCGCGTCCGTGCGCTGACTCGATCGTTCGTTCCAAAAATCTAGTCACAGCGCCGCAAAGTAATCTCCCATTTCCCTCCGTTCTTTCCTTCCCTTTTCGCTCCTCTCTTTTCCCCTTTTCGCCATCCTTCGTAAACCACTGCGTAAGAAGCGTTCGTTACGCGAAACGTTCTCGCTTTCTGCAAAAATTCGTCACGCAGATGCAACAAGCAACCAAGACTGGAAAGATGAAGGAACAGCGAGCGACGTTTATTTTCTTTGGCACTTTATTGACGCAAATGTAACGATCTTACGTTGAGTAATATGTACAATTCGCTTACAGTAATATGGCGCATCAAAGAGAATGGAAGAAAGGCGGAGTTTGGTGAAAATGTGCGACGATTCGTCGCGCGCTTCCCTCTCGTTTCGTTCGTTCGTTCGCTTCCAGCGATATTACGAAACGAGTAACGATAAATTATCGGTACGCGTTTATAAGTAAAAAGGAAAGATGACGAGAAGATGCGGTTAGAAAATAAACTAGATATTAGCGCATAGCTGTGCTATAAATTACAAAATCTTCACACGCACACACGAACGCGCACGCACGCTATCGTTAGTAATAAATTACAATACTCACACACGGTACAATGCATATTTTTTTTTTTTTTTTTTTTTTTTTTTTTTTTTTAAGTCACGCTGTTACGCTACATATAAATCTGTACATTTATTAATTATTCGTAGCTTCGTCCCAATTCGCGTTTTAACTCGTATTTATTTCCGTTTAACGTAGCACCAGAGCGAATAACGCGGCTTTTCTACTAACACGCTGGCAAGTTCGGCTTGGAAATGCTGTACGATCGATCGATCGGCAACGAGCTTTTCTCTTGCCGAATTGTATCTTCACCTTACGAACGTTACCGTTATTCTCATCGACGCAAACATTATCCAAAGATATCCTATAGAATCTCTTCCCGTTGCACGTTGAAGCGCGTGAAAATCGATAAAACTAATCGCATCTCGAACGAACGATCGGTTGCGAATCATCATCATCGCGTACAGAGATACGTTCAAAGTTAATCGCCGACCAACAAACTATGTAATTCCGTGCCATTGCGATGGCATTATTGGCCTAAGGGTTGCGTCGCTCGGCTCCAAGAGTTCTAATGCGATTAACCAAACTGCCGGCAACGACCTCTCAGAAATCATTCATCCATCGATTAACTTATTAAAGCGAAACGGACAAGCCCTCTTTTGTTATCTTATCCTCTTCCAACCCCTCCCCCCTCCCCCCCCCACTCCTTCGAATCTTACAAACATCAATAAAACTTTTTTCTATACTTTCGATATCTTTCTTCCTCGGAATGTCTGTGTAACTGATTCAAAAGTTCGTTCGGTACATACCACAGTTTGTTCCCGTTAACGAGAAGAACTTCCGTTACCTGACAGCATATGGCAGCCATATTAAGCTGTGCGGTCAAATCGGTACGATCACGCGGATGAATGTATCGCGGTGGAAACAAAGACGGTGCTACTATCATCGCTACGTTGTGGATCGACATTTTATTCGACGCTTGATTTTCCACGATCGATTCGAAAAATTTAACCAACGCCTTCAAAGTACACCGATTCTCTATTGGCAGCAATAGTACGAGCAAGTTCAATGCGTGCGACAACTCCTGGTGATCCTTCACTCCTGTGCGTACGAGAATAAAAAGAAAAACTTTTATTTAATAAAATATATCGCAAAAGAGAGAAACTGGCGCGTCGAAGCGTGTATTTACGTTCTTCGAAATCTAGCGCATCGAATGAAACGAGAGCGCAACGGAAAGTAGAAAACGTGTTGAGCTTAACACGTTCGTAACTTACCGTGACTTTGGTAGAAAGCGTCGATAAGCTCTACGGTAAGCAGCGGTTGTGGCAGGTCACGCAACAATTTTTTCAAAACTGCCGACAAATCGTGGCACGACATGCATTTAAACAACTTGTCCATTTCTTTCGGCTTGCAATAAAAATCCATTTCCAACTGTCTGCACATCGATTCGACCTGAACGAAACAATGATAGCGTCATTTATTCCATACGTACGTATTCGGCATATCGATCTTCGTCGATAATTTCGATTTGTTGAAAATGTACTTTTTGCTTGTGTCCGCCAACGCGAAGAATACCTTCCTCTTTTATCCCCCGTCTTGTTAATTCGTTAAGAAGCTTTTGAAATACCAGTGGAATATTACTCTCCTCGGACGATAATTGACTGTCTCGAAGTAAAAGAGTCGACAACGAAACCCCGAACAAGTTTCCAGCTACGAATATAACGGTGTTCAGTAATTACAACATCGAGTCTTACTTTTTGGTTAAGTAGTTTACTAGTATCGATGCGAACCTTTCGTCCGACGTTTATTCGGTTTTCGCTTTTTCAATGGTAGATTATATTTATCGAATACCGCGGTAAGTTCAAGCCACAGCAACGGTTGTAACCTGGTCAAATCTCGCTGCGTAAGCGTTTCTACTCCCAGACGATTCTGTACGTCGTCGGCCAAAGCAAGAGCTTCCGACTTCCAGATTTCCGAGTTCGCTTCGTTCGTTCTACACATTTCTTCGAAACTCAAGTGACCGTGAGAGGATGTTCGATTCAACGGATGAGCGATCAAACGTTCGTCCATTGGTCTCGTTAATCCGTACAGACTGCTATGACTTCGGGTTACCGTTGCGTGATTCCCCGAATTTCTTCTGAAATTTCGCACGTAATCCGAATCACGTTATCTAGTCGAGACGATACGATATTTCAACTAAAATTTTGCCACCTAAATACCTAGAAACACACCTCAAAGTAGCATCCGTTGAAACGTTCTCGATAGCGTCGCCCAAGTCCGTCGCATTTGCCACTTCGCTAGGATCGCTTCCGCTTCGTCTTTGTATACTGGGTTTCGACGCGTGTATCGTTCCTAATCTCTGGTAGCTTGTTAGCCGAATTCCTTCTATAAATGAACGTAACGTGCCCTTGTGATCCTATGATTACGCAAAGAAGAATTAGGAAAAGCGTCGTTGCGAATGTCGAATACCTGAATCGTTAGCAACGTCTCCTCGTAACGAATATCCGGCCCATCCGCTTGAAGAGACATTTCCGAAAGGAAACACGGATCCCGATGTTATCGCCGTGTCTATCGCCGACGATGGCGCACTCGGTGTTCTACGTACCGTCTCTTTGTATTTGCAATCGTTTGGTAATTGATGAAAAACCGATACAAAGTTTGGTACGGTGACAGTACTTAAAAAGTAAAATACGATTAAGACGTGTACGAGTGACTACGGGCACGCATAATAGCGTAACAAACGAGTCTTACGTTGTATGATGGGCGTCATCAATGGTAACCGTTGCCAGCGACGGAGGCGAAGCGTTCTCTGGCGTTACGCCTGTTACGGAATCTAAAGAATCGGGTGTGGCACTACGCGATCTCGTTCCAGTACTAGATGCCTAAACGACGAACAGTTCAAGGAAAATTAATTGATCTTTCGATGTTCCCTTTTACAATTTATACATTTCTCTACGATATACGTTTTATAATTCGCACCTCTATATCTTTGAAAACATCTCTGATATCCGGTTTACGAACACGTTGTCGTTGATTAAAACGCTGTTTCACCGTATGATTGAGCGACTTAACGCGACGTCTCACTGCTTCAGCCTGTGCACGCGATAACGGACGTAACGCTGCGCCCAATTCGTCTGGCAGTACTTCTCTTCCAGCCTTCCATGCTTCCGTCAACTGTCCTAAACCAGCTGTACGTAACCATTCAGCTTCCTCTTCGCCGTCTTTGAAAGCCAATTTAAATTCTTTGTTACTTACGATGATTGTTATTAGGAATTAGAAAGATGAACAGTAAGAGAAAGCTACGTACCATCGTAGTTGCGTGGATATTCCTCTTCGAGGTAATCATCCAATAGCTTGGTTTCTTCCATCATTTTTTGATATTCTTCCCAATACTCTAAAAGGTGGTTGTCACCTCCTATGTACGTAGTTGTCTGTGCTCTCTCCATAGTTTTTCAAGTTTTTGTTACGTACGCTTCGAAGAATATCAACTTTTATTAACCTGCTATTTAAAAATTGTTCTCCCAGCTGTCTGTAAAAATAAAAAGACGTTCAGACTTTGACCATCGTACGATAATTTACAAATTTTCGAATAACAATAATCATAATCGTCGATAAATTTGTAAAGACGATCGTTCAAAAACCATATACGTCGATACGGTACGTAATTTCGTTTACAACAGTTCGGATCGTGACATTTTTTTAAGAAGTTTGTAATCTGCTTTTCAAAGTAGGACACAAATCAAATTAACATACACATTGCCCCGAGGAAGTATCGCTGACACTTTCAAACAATCCATGTTGAAAGAAAATGGCAGGAAATACGAATAAACAAAAATTCAAATAGATTCTTACGTTATGCAAAGTATACGTTATTTGTTTATCGAGGCCCGGATAAGGGAAGCGCGAAACATACGCATTATCCATGAAAAATGGAACTACGAAGAAAGATTTCGTACATGTTATTGTTTCTAACCTTTTTCTATGATGGCAAATTTTGCGCGATAGCACCGCGCAGTAAGAGACTTATGAATGAAATACGTACGTTCGTGAGTAGATGCGATCCGTGAATGTCCTATCATTGCTTGCACGATCATCTTATTCCATAAATAAATCCTAAATTGACAGTGGTCGACGTGGTTGCACGAATCCTCGAAAGAAAGAGTACAAAGAAGGAAACAACTCATTAGCGTTTGATCGTGCTACGAAATTTTCCTACAACTAAATAAGTAGTTCATGCATGAAGAGATTATTTGCTATTTCCAAGAACAAATACAATCAGTGTATGCCTTTGTATCGCAACCATCTCGTTAATAAAATCGTACTCGACTCCGTCACTCTGAAACTCGACATAACGAGTCTATCTCGAAACTTTAACCAACAAATTTTCGCGCCTTTGCATAATTCCCGCTTTTCCGAATTTAACTTACGTTGAAAATAGAAAACGCGAAAACGTGTTCTCGCAACTTGACAACCTGTTGCTGACGCATACGATTCCCACTCGTATACTTACACACTGATTCACACCCACACCATTGCTGTTTTCGTGCTGACACCTGCGCCACCCATGCATCTAACCGTTCACGCCATCTGGTTTTCCGATACTTTAAACCATCGACTAAGTACAAGATAGACATAATATTCCATGCAGTTCCTTTAGTTTTTACTTCCATTTTCATCCGCTTCTACTTCGTCGCATCAAACTTAAAATATTTATAATCCTAATCTCTTTACTTATATACTTGTTTATAATCTTATATACGATATTTATTATTGTTCTTGTCGTCAAAACCTTTCGTTTGTTATACAAAGCGTGCATTTATTTTATTAAAGTCATTGTATTTGCTTTTTTTTTTTTTTTTTTATAAAAACTCCTTACAGAAGTAACTCAGTTTATTACTTGGAGATAAAAGGGACTTAGAACATAGAAGTAGATTGAAATCTCAAATTCGATTTACGCTTCGTAAAATCCAAAATGACTTCGTAAAAATCTAGAAACTGCAGATGCTAATCTATAAGAAGAATTAAGCATAAAAATCGCGAGCGAATTGTCTTCTCGTAACGGGCAATGAGTGAATCAGAATTATTGTCGAATCAGAAATAGAACGTCGTGCGATATTGGCGACACCATACGAAGCTGATCGAAAGCAGGCGTTTAGTGGCGATTCGAAAAAGAGTGGCAAATCGCTACAATGTAACGCACAGAAGAGATATTAGCTTCGCTTGTCTTACAGTATAATAAGTTAAATATAAGAGTACCGTAATTGTTTGTAATAATATTCATAAAAAATAAATTTATTCGGTGTTATCGAAAGTCTGAAATTGTTTAACGATCATCGTCTATTGAGAAGAGTTTACGAACCTTCATTCACGCCGTTTACAGTTAAAGGGAGTATAGGACGAAAGCTCAGGGGATAATTAGGATGATACGATGGCAAAAGGAGCGTGGTTAAAAGATGCAATTGATTTATATATTTGCCTATGTCGCATACTACTGCTCTCTTCGAACACGAGACACGCATCTCGTCCTTGTTGCATAATACTGCCCTCTTTGTCCAGGACCGTTCATATAGTCTGTCCTTGTCGCATAATCTTGCGTTCTTTGTCTCCGGACACATCACGTAGTGCCATCTATCCTCGCATGCCCCAAATCGCTGTTCCTTCCGCCTTCGGTAGATGGCAGCACATGGTTCGTCGCACAATCTTGTATTCTTTGTCTACGGACACACCATGTAGTGCCATCTATCCTCGCATGCCCCAAGTCGCTGTTCCTTACGCCTTCAACAGATGTCAGCACATGGTTTGTCCCTAGAGTGTCTCAAAGAGCGTAAAATTGTGCGATAAGGGCACGAATATATACACACGTTAGACAAAGGAAGCGATACTGTGCAATAAGGACAGATATATATCTATCGTTAAACGAAGATAGCGATAAGTATATGACAAAGAAGGTTTTGCGACGTGCGAATTTCATTGGCAAGAACTGTTGAGTCAAACATGGCTGTTCTAAGAAATGGTTTGTTGATGTTTTTCAATTTTCCTCCAAACACAATTTCAAATACAACTATTAAAATTCAAAATTTGTAGCATGCGAATTAAGCAGAAATAAGTTTTCAATTGTTACGAATCTGAGCTTTCAGAATTTCTGCTTGAACGATCCAGCATACAATATGAATCATAGGTGACGCCCCAAGCCATCGAACGCGCCTAATACCAGGCAACTCTCCATCCAACTTTCATTTTTCTTCCGTCCCACTTATAATAAATGTCTATATATACACATATATAGCTTCGAGACGGATTGTAAACGGATTTGTAAACGTAATTTATAAGAATTTCATTATAAAAGTATAGCAAGACTTACATCATTATGTGTATACAATTAGACTATTGTATTTTTCCGCATATTAATTATTTTTAAGTAGAATTGAATAAATTATTACTGGGTAAGAATATCGTAAGACGCACAGAGTTAAGCTGTATTATTATTAAGCTATATTGATATTCGTAATAGAATTTATACAATTTATATAATTTATACACTGTACATTACTGAATTATTTCAATAAACGTTTAATTAAATTTGATCAGCAGTTTAATCATTTCATCGCCTGCCCAACTATCGTAGAATGGGCCAATCCTAATTCTTTAACGAGAAGCAAGGTGGCGGAACGTTAAAACAAAGCTCTAAGATTCGAATCTCGAAAAATAGCCTTATTCGCCATTAAATTAGTTCGCGTAATTCGCGGTGAATGGGTCGTTTTCTAAAAATCCCCGCTGTTATTGGAAATGACATCACATTCCAGGAATTCGTCAAAGTTGATATTTTCGATCAAATTGTAGGATCGCTTTTACGATTTTGTATCAGGAGAACATGACGTTACAGGAAGTGGCAGGAATCCGGCGATTTTTGGAAATGACGTTAAATTTAAGGAATTCTGGCGATTCTGGGAAATGACGTCACATTCCAGGAATTTTCCAAAACTTAAATTTACGAGATTTCGATCAAAGTTTTCGACGATTTTGTATCAGGAGAACATGATATCACAGGAGGTGTAACGAATTCAGCGATTCTGGGAAACGACGTCATATTCCAGGAATTCTGGCGATTCTGGGAAATGACGTCACACTCTAGGAATTTGCTTAAATTTTACTTAAATTTTTGGGTTTTCGACCAAAGCTTTCGAAGATCTCTTATCAGGAGAATTACTTTTACGATTCCTGGAAATAACATTCATATTCCTGGAATTTTTCGGAACCGTTTTGGGTGGGTGATCCTAATTATTTTCCAATTTAATTTTTTGTTTTTTTTGGGGGGGGAGGGATTTCGGATAGTGAAAAATATAAATAACAAGATTGTAAAATGCTGTTAAACTATTCCGATTTATTGAAACTCTTTTGAAATACATTTTTTATAATTATTCTACAATTAATACTCTCATTTTTTATTTATATTATATAATGATTTCTAAGAAGATCATTGCTTGTTGTGTTGCTGGCTGCTTGTAGTATCTTGGATGTTCTATCTGCTCCCAAAACAACTTTTCTATAATGAACATAGAAAAAGCAATTTATTCCTAATGTTCAATTAAAGTTTTGAACAGTTTTTATGTTTTCTCATAAAGAATATCGCCAATACCAGTGAGATTACAAGTTTTAAGAAATAAAAATCTCTATCTAGGAAAATCTTCTTTATTAATAGCTGAGAATTGAAGTAAATTGTCATTGTCTTTATCTGACTCATTTTTTAAAGGCATTATATGAATTCTTAAATCGTAATAACTTTACATGTATAGTATATTAACAGAAGTAATATTACAGATATGAAACCATAGATGCATTTTTATGAAAGTAGTTATGTATATGCGAATGAAAGGGATATCTCCAAAAAAAGAAAATTACTTTGATAACTATTGGGAAAAGATAATCATACAGAAGCTAGCACATTCTACTACAACTGCAAGATATTCTATAAAGTTTACTTTGTAGCATGTTGTTTTTGCGAAAATATTAGAATATGAATTTCATCACAATGTAAATTAGTAAACGTAGAAATAAATAATCACGATTAGACTCTAGATATTGATGTACATTCACATTTTTCAGAATACAATTAAAAAAGTAGAACCTCAACAGCAAATTGTTTTATCTACCAAGTATTATAAGGCACACTCTTACCATTTTCATGTCACTCGAGTGTTTATCCATGCCAGTATATATGTATAATGTCACGCTCATACATTATCACGTCTATCCTGTCCTTAGTCAATGCTTCAAACATTCAAACCTTACTTTCGCTCTTGCCAATTCCCAATCACGATTAACCATTAACTTACTTGTCTGTAACATTGACTTTTTAATTATAACTAATTTAAAGAATACTACTTTATGACAATCGCAAATTGACGTGAATCGTATCTACGAGGTACGTGTGATTCTTGTTTAAGGAAAAAAAAAAACAGAATGTCTAGCGAAGATACATGGAAAAATGAAAGACAAAATAAAATAGTGATTTTTCTAAAAACGCATAATTCTTTTATTTTTAAATTATTATTACGTAACGGGTCGTAATATTACTTTAAACGGTATACCATCTATTAATGCAAATGGCACCAATATGATGTTACATAGAAGATCAAAGGAGAACATATAAACCTTATGTACTAGAGTACTCTTAATATATATATATATATATATATATATATATATATATATATATATATATATATATATATATATATATATATATATATATATATATATATATATATATATATATATATATATATATATATATGTATACATACATATATATGATATAACAGAATTTTTTCATGTTCAACTCCTATTAGCACGGTTGCCCCATCCTCTTCTGTGTGTATCTTTATATTCATCCATGGCACGTAATTGTCTCAAGGTTTCTGGATCATCAGCTTCGACCATTTCTTCTTTTTTAATATCATCTTCTTCATTATCCATTCCTTGTCTGTTTACTAAATCTTGCAAGCATTTTGAATTTGTTTGTGGCTGTTGCGAAGGATCGGGCCAGCTAAGATAAGAATACATTGAAATATTTGTTAAATCTTAATTAGTTAAAAGCATTGATGTACAACTGGTACAACTCTCTACTTACTCTCCTTCTTTCACTCGTTGATCATAAAATTCTTGAACGGTAAGAACAGGTAAACTAGGATAACCAACTCCAAACACCTTTTTCTCCACTTCATCTCGAGTGATAATAATTGGTTGCAGTTTTGGAGCAGGTGGTTTACGCTTTTGCGAAATCTGGGTAGACATGGTTCCAGATTTTCCCATGTTTTTCATATGTTCCAAAATTGGCTTTTCGGCTGCTAACGAGTTCAGTTCCTCTATTGTCAAATTTACGTATAATTTGATAAGCATTACGAAATATTCTCTTTTAACCTCGTCATCTATGTTTGGATCGGACAGACTTTTCTTCAAAATTTCTAAACGCGATTCCAACTCTTTTTGCTCTTTGAATCTCTGTAGTTTCGTGTTTCGTCGATTTACCTACAAATATAATACATACGCATGTAGTAGATGTATTATTATGAAGAATATTTTATACAGTAACGATCATCAGAGACCTGTAAACCTAGAACAGACTTACCATTTCGGTAATTAATTCAGCATTCGTTCGAACTCTCTCGGATACGCTTTCTTTCTCACGCTCCGGATTAATATCGGGCACTTCGATGTTGGTCAAACCGTAAGTCTTAACGCGTTTCAAAAAATCCACGAAATAAATTTCAGCTACGTTAACGACGTGCATTCGATCATCTGCATTACAAATTTTTGTAGCGAGTGTACCGAGGAACGCTGGCAGTAAAAAGTATTTGATGTTTTCTGTAGCCACTTCTTCGAAACTTTCATTTTGGCTAAACATATCGACTATAGAAACTAGTCTTGTAGCTTGTTCTAACATATTCATGGTACGTTTGATATCAGACTGGCATATAGCAAAAAGAAATAGAAAACATGTATTATGTAGGTAGGAAAAATATAAACTGTTTGTGCACATTTAAGAATTTGTGATATTTAATTCGAGTGCAGGATTTTTATGAACAACTGTATTTCCGATCAAAATTTGGGCAAACGCAATTTGGGAAGCAAAGAGAAGATCCTAAAAAGAATTATACATAATTGTTAACAATTAATACCTGAATTTTGGAACTGTTGGTAGGTTCGTCTGTTTTATTGATATTATTAAATTGCTCAAACGCTTTGTCGAATAATTCTGATAGCGTTGCAACATCTCTCCCGTCATTTTCTGAACTCGACAAATTTTCTTCCGACATAGCTATCGTTTTGACAGCTGTCTTTGATACGTAACGAAGATTAAAAAGGTTATGTACGATTGCACGATCGTACAACGCAAAACAAGCATAACATCCTGAAGTTGTAAACATAGCGTAATCAACTTCGATAATAAAAACAAGATATGTATCGATATGTATCGATATGTTTGGCGGTTTGATTCAATATTTTTCACTCTGAAAACGATTTGATTTCAGGATATAAATAAATTAAACACAAATTTCTTCTTTTAATTTGTTCTTTCTTTTCTCTCTCATTTTAGTTTTATTTCCATATGTTTACACGATTATTCTTTGTTTACCAATTTCGAAGCGAGTTTAAATGTAAATACATTCTCTTTCATGATTACATGATTACATAAGTTGATTACGTCGTTAAAAGTCACGTTTAAAATAAATAAACATAATTTCTATATTAAGATAATAGAGAGAGAGAAAGGGAGAAAGAGAGAGAGAGAGAGAGAGAGACAGTAAATAATTGTTCCACTAATATGTGAATAAATCGTTGTATCGATTGCAATGTTTATAAGTAATTGACATCCTTTGCGAGGTTGAAATAGATAGATTTTTTTTAATGAAACAACAGGTTGCTTCCGTTTTTCATACATTGAGCTATTTACAAATCGTGCGAATCTCTTATGGTCCAACTTCATGTGTATAAAGACTGAAGAGTAGCTCAAAAGTATACGTAACTCAAAAAATTTACAATTATTGCGATAACGCCTTGCATTGTTTACAATATTCCATTCGTTCATCAAATTCCTCTATTTGAAGCGTCATTTCGAAAAATTTGTACTTATCGTGAATATTTCTAGTAGCAGTACGCAGTATATTGTGAGGACTCGCACCTGGTTCTTCATTGGAAAAAATGAAAAAGAAAACAATTTGTTTAGACTGAAACAAAAACTGAAACTGCTAATGAAACAAGAGATCGAACGCGCTTACTTATCGCAAGATGCGCGGATAACGCGGTTTTATCCAACGAAAGCGCCCAGATACGAAGATTGTGCACCTTCATCACACCTTCGATTTGCATAAATGTATTCTCCACTTGGGAATATTCAAATCCTTTTGGAATCCCCTCCATTAAAACGTTCATCACGTCTTTGATTATTGCAACCGTGGTTAATATCACCAACAGTGAAAAGAGGAAAGTGCAAATTGGATCGACTATGCTCCAGCTTGGCTGTAATTGTTACCAATGTGTATTAATTTCGCGTTCATGGGAACATATTTGAAAGAACTATCTCGTACATATGCATATATAGTTATTACCTTGAAATAAATAACCAATGCTGCAACGAAAACCCCTATACTTTGTATGAAGTCTCCTAAAACGTGAATGAAAGCAGCGCGAACGTTGATATTTTTCCTGTTGTGGGACATATTTTCCTCGTCGAGTCTCTCGTTGTCTATATTTCGATTCGGCTTGTCTGAACCATGTCCATGACTATGGCCGTGCTCATGCAGCGATAAACCCATTCTGCAATACAAAAATTGTATCGATATTACTCAAAACGTATTACATCGTGACTGCGATTGATTTAATCTGTCAGTTCGAACGATCGATAGTTTCAATTGAATATAATATATCACTAACACTAGATTTACCGCAACGCCAACGCCAGAGGTAATCAACATGACGGTGGTATCTAATTGAAAACTTTTGTGAATTATTCTCTCGACTGCCAGATAGAAAAGAATTCCAGTAACTACCCATATTAGTAAAACCGACGTCAAGGCTCCTATCACCTGCGAATAACGATGAACATGTTATTGATGGTATGCGTACGTGCATGCGTGCGTGCATACGTGCGTGTATATGCGGTCTGCCAGCAAGAAACGAAAGAACGAGGGAAGACAACGGAATAATAATCAATTTTGAAATAGCAAATCTTTTACACCTACTTCCGCTCGATACCATCCAAAAGGCATTTTTTTCGTGGCCGGTCTATTTGCTACCCATATCGAGAATAAAGAGATCATAAACGATGCAAAATCGGTTAATAGGTGCGCAGCATCCGTCGCGATCGCCAAACTATTCGATAATACTCCACCTGAAAAGCCGAGCGATCGTTACATTTAAAAATAATCATTAGTTTCATTTTCGATCGTACAAGTATTTCGCTCTTACGTCTACATGATGATTACCTACGATTTCTGCTATCATAAAAATTACGCATAGCGTACTAGCAAGCAGTAATTTCTTTCTTGCCTTTTTATCGATCTCTTCGTCTCTTTCCCTGTGACAATGGTCTTCTGGTACAGCTAGAAAAACGTTTAAAAGAAAAATGATAAAGATAAACTTTTTATCAGACGCTGATCGGACAGAATTTTGGTCGGAAGATAAATGTCGGGACAATACAGTGGCTGTGTTACAGCAAGACAGACACGTGAATATACTACAAACTACGCTAACGTTCCACTTGAGTTAGCTATCGGTTTTATAAATCTTCTTTTTGACGCTGCTGGTTGAGGCGAGGAAAAAAGTCGATTTTGTTACATTAAACGTTGCTTGATTCGCATGTACGAGCAATAACGTTTATGCGGTGAAATCTGAAGGACCAGGACGTGAGGTAAACTAAAGAGGGTAACTTGTACAGGTAGGATGATCTAGAAATTGCTAACGTTAAGGAGCTGTGGATAATCGATAAATCCATTTAATATTTTAAATAAGAAGATAGCCTGTATAACCCCGATCGTCTGACTGGAAGTCGATAGGATCTAAATTTGGAAGAATCTTACTGGAAGGAGTTTGTTGGAAATCGGCTCCGCCGATGCCGGTAGCGGTGGCAGTAATTGCAGTTACGGCTGTTTCGGTAGTTTCATCGACCGACGTAGCACCGCCCTTCACAACCGTACAACAGCCAGAAAGCTTGCCGTGCACGCAAAAGATCACCTTCCTCGACGAGGTCTCCTCGTTCTCATCCATCTCGTTGTTATTCGGTGGAATGCTCGTCCCATATCCGTATACAGCCTTGTCTTCGAATCTAACCAGTAAACAAAAGAATCAATTGATTTCCGTCTACTATCGTTATAGATGTATGTTGTTGCAGCCACGTGCAATAAAACAGAGTCGATGACCGTGGTGATCACGTACGCGATCAATTCCGTGGAAATGGTTTCTGTCAAGTTATGGAACGCGGTACTCGTATTACATTCTGGTTTCTCTTCGTTTTCATGATATTCTATACCGTTATCGTCCATCTGCTTTCGTCACTACTATTTGCACACGATTACCAATTAGATAATCGAAACTAAACTATTCTTACGATCCTTTGGTCCGTAATGTTTTCCCCTCTCCTTGTTTTCGTTCACGCGGAAGATAACTGCAAACGAACGTTAACGATTACAACCGAATTTATTATCATACTTGATCATTGCTTGATTTTTATTGTACATAATCTAAATCGAAGATTTATGCCGCAAACGGATTAAATCGAAAGTACGAAATAGAAGACGGTGCTCGGTTTTCGTTAAAAAATCGAAGAAGATAGAAGAGAAAAAAAAAAAAAAAAGAAGAAGGAGAACAAGAGAGGTAGAACATTCCAGACGCGTGTGCAGGGGGCTTAAGGCGGTAGAGCTCGATCGCTTAATCCCGCTTTGGGCAGATCTGTGTCGAGCGTCCTTGAACGTATCATCGTGAGAAAAAAAATTTCATTGTCGCCAATGTACTTCAATGTAGATAGATCAAAGCAGAAATTGATAGATACGCATTTGCACGTCTCTCTTATTTCGATCGTTTGCTGAAAAATCCAGTATTATATCCACGTTACACATACGTATAGATATTACACATACCATAGAGACAGATAGAGAAATATCGTCGTTTACTATTGTTATCAATTGTTTATCGTTCATGATATTTCTTATTGTTTCTTGTTTCTTTTCTTTTCTCTTTTTTTTTTTTTTTTTTTTTTTTTTTTTTTTTTTTTTTTTTTTTTTTTTTTTTTTTTTTTGTAATTAGAGCGATTACCGCCTAAAATTCAAAGGGGAAAAGTGGCGCGAGATAAGATCGAAAGTAGGAGAACGCGGCGCAAGCAATTCAGGGAGAAAAGTCGATGATGAGGTGGAAACTACCGCTTACGTGAGATCGCGCGTGATGCTCTTAACGATCGTTATCGTTTCTCACGTAGCTCGCTATCTAACAAGATATCATCGAGGATAACATGTGCAAATGCGCATTCGTTAAATCGTTATCCGTAAGAAGACTTCTTACGACAAAAATACTACGATTCCGGCTAACAGTAATGCCGTGTGCAAAATCATTCGAACCGGACGAATAATACATACACGGTATTCAGGATCGTGTTATACGCGACATATACTTTGATCACACCGATTGCTTCTACCGATTATATTCGATTCGATTGACTTCCGGTATTTCTTGTATTCTTGTCTAATAATACTAAAAATACAAAATGTTAAAGACGAGTCAAATTTTTTGTAACGACATTTGCGTCTATTTGCTCGCCAATTCGCTTTTCCAGTTATCTATTAAAGTATTATCATTCCGAGATTTACAATTTACAACGAGATTTACCGCAAACGTAGCTAAACGTCGAATGATCATGACCGACTGCGCATAAATAGCAAACGTACAGTCGCATCTCTGTCACGAAATATTTTTTCTTCTTCTATGCGATAGATATATTGAACGAAATTCACTTCCTGCTTTATAGTATAGCATACAGCATGGCTGTCAAGACACGGACGCGCCTTCGAGTTTGATTTTATCGGTATCGAAGTTATGGTGAGTCGAGCATGTAAGAATGATGTAAGAGAAAAAGCAGAGAAAAAGTGATTTAAAAAAAAAAAAAAAAAAAAAGGAAACAAATAATTGCTGGAAAGTAAACGGAATAAGCGCTCGGAAGTCGTAGAATTTTTATGGGAGAATTTAGCATAAGCAAAGTCCGTTTCTTTAATGAAAGATGTATTTTCGGTAAAAATCATTCGCCAGGATACCGCGACGATCTTTGTAATAAGAACGAACGTGTAATCATAGCGCGCGGTACGCTGCGCGACGACGTGATGCGACGCGGTGAATTTACTAAGTGGGGAGTAGGTGGGAGAGGCGATTCGATCCGACCCGATCCGAATCGATCCGATCGAATTCGAAAGGGATGTTCGAACTCACAGCTTGATCCTTTCCTCGTCCATGATCCTCGTGCTGCGGAGGACTGCGTGTATGTGTGTGTGTGCGTGTGCGTGCGAGCGTGCGGTAGACAGCAGCACTAATCGTGACGTGCAACGAACGACCAAGTCAATTCACCGTTCGGTAGATCGATCAAAAATATGTTAAAGAAAAGCAAAAGGGAGAGAAAACGAAGGCGCGACGTCGCGACGCGGCGCGGCGCGGCGCGGTGGTCAAACCGAACCGATGGGAGCGATACGAAGCGATGCGACTCGTGGCGTAGCGAGGCCAGGTGAGCCGACCCGGGGCAACGAAAAACGGACGCGACGCGAACATACAACCGAAAGTCGACAAGTATATTAAGTCCTCGGCCGATCAGAGATACGTGAATAGTCCGTGCGCGCGTCACTAGTTGTATGAACAACGCAAACCGTTTGCCACTTCATCCCGTCTTTTAGTAGAAAACCCACTGTCCAGCCTCGTCCGTTTGTTTTACCAGATAGCTTAACTCTCGATCAGTTTCTCCTCGGCTCTTCCTCTCTTTTCCTCTTGCTCTTTTACACGCTATCCTTCTCCGTTCCCTCCCCCA
The DNA here is from genome assembly GCA_014737525.1 of Bombus difficillimus. NCBI lineage: Eukaryota > Metazoa > Arthropoda > Insecta > Hymenoptera > Apidae > Bombus > Bombus difficillimus. The sequence goes on along the minus strand of JACXIT010000005.1, from coordinate 637,374 downwards.
CTTTCTGCTTCGAGATCGCTCTCTACCGATTTCCTTCCTCCTCTTTCACCCCTTCTTGGCTCATCGGTTCCCCCACTTCTCGCTTCCTCTATCTGTTTCTGCCTTTCAAACTTCCTATCTATTCGCCGTTCGTTCTATCTTTGTCGCGCTTTGCGTACGATAGCCTCGTGCCTCGATGTATCGCGCTTTCCTGTTTCTGTTATTTCCTGACGTAGCGTTTGTTACAATCAACATTTTAACAAACTATCGTGCTTCTCCGAAATTTCTATCATTCGCCGATCTGATCTATCGATCGTTCGGTGAGACGGATGGGCTCGAGAACAATCGCGATTGAAACTTTGTTCGATCGATCGATCGATCGCATTCCGTCTTTCCGTTTTTATTCTCCCTTCCTTTTTCCTTGCCAATAAGATTTCGCTCCATTTAATTTCTTGCGCTCGATTTCGATTATAGAAACGAATCTATTGGTAAACGCGCGTAAAAAGTTCATGATAAAACAGTTTGTAGCCGCGGGTCGAGAAATTCGTATTCGCAATTCATTCAAGTTGCGACTTTCCTTCCGACGTTTGAAAACTAACGATCGTTTTACGAGTCAAGTGTATAGAAAAAATCCAATTTTTTGAAACTCATATTTCGCCAATTATTTTTGAAATACGAAACCACTTTTACTTAAATTTGAATAAACAAAACTTGAGCTTCAACAGAGTCAGCCGTATTCTCGACAAGTGTACAATCTTTTCTTCAGCGATTAATTCGATTCCAGTTTGTAACGCGCAAGTGTTGTGCTCTATTTCTTGTTGTATTTAATCACATTGTAATTACTTACTTTTTGCAAAGAAAATCTCTTCGAGGTAAACGTGTGTTCGATGATATAACTTCGAAAAACGACAATGTAGCTGTGCGTACATGTGTGCTTACAGGATCCTTTCTTTCTCTCCTCTTTTTCATTCAGCTTTCGACTTTTGTCGTAAGCAAGATGAACTCGAAAATAAAAGTAAATCGTCATTAGGAAAAGTGCGAAAAATTCGTTTCAAAAACCATTATACCAGGATTTTGTCGAATGAACTTCGAAGAAGGAACTACGGAAAACTAAGAATAGGCTCTTGAAATGCGAACGAATGTTGAAAATCGTTAATGCCAAAACATATTGTTAGAAATAAGGAAAATAAAAAAGATGAAATGAATAGAAAATGTCCATCGAACCTCTGCGTTAACAATTTATATGAAAACAATCGTGTCGTTAATGAACGTAAATATTAGTCCGATACGTTACTGGTTAAATTATCGATTCACCGTCTCTTATATATATTTTCATTGTAAACAATTTATAGTTACAGAAATGTACATACTCATAAGCCTCGAATTCTTATAAACGTTAGAAGATAAAATGAAATTACGTACGATATATGAATGCTTCGAATAGCTTTATCCATTCTTGTGACAAAATGCAGGTTCTTTCTCTTAAGAAATACAAGTCTTTCTTCCTTTCGATTTCACCAAATAGTACGAATAATGTAAACAAGAAGACATTAACCGCTATACGCGTCGAAGAACCGCACACCGCGCTCGATCTGTCACAGTTGTATGTTTTTCTATCGACGAAAGATGTCATTACTAGCCAAATAAGATGTATTCCTTCGGAAATATTTTCGCTTTATAAATTAATCGATTGATCTTTCTTTCTCATAGTGACAATCTTGACATACATGGACAAAAATTGCGAAAAATTTCGTTCGAAAAAGTCGAACGTTTTCTTATTCTATGTGCAAGAGAGAGCATTCTGATTCGTCGAAGGAACGTGTATTTATAAAAGATACCTTACAAACGTTACAAGTTTATTTTTTACAACTATAAAGTAGACAATACAAAATCACAATCGTGTTAACGGCACGGTCATAGTTGCCCGGCTACAGTTAACTACTACGATATTACGATAACAACGATCCATTTTCAAATGGCTGAATGTTTCGCTGAATTTCATACGATCAGTTGCAGTAATCTATTTCGCTCTGCAGCGTTCGATATTCGCGTGTAAATGTATCGCATTCTTCTTACTTCCTCGGCATTCAAAAAAATCACGCGTCACTGCAACAATGTGCTTGCATATATTGAAAACGAAATTTAACTAGTTCTGGAAAGTTATTCGTAAAACTCTTCCCTTTTCTTGATCGATTTCCGTACAATTCATGTCATTTCTGTTTATAATTCTTCGTGCTTGGCAAAATCTTCCACATCTTCGAATGTTTCTAAAATAAAGGAGGACAAGAAGAATTGATAATAAGATTGATATATATATATATATATATATATATATATAATAGTAATATATAAAATAGTATATATATATATATATATATATATACTATTGATATGTATAATGTTGCGAAAAGCATTGGTAAAGTATTGGCTATCGTTGTTTAATCAATGCGTTTAATCAATACCATTTTCTTCCTTCTCCGTTTGTCTATTCTCATTCTCCAGCTTCATCTGTAAGGCTTTTATTTCTTCATCATAACCTATCCATTCCGGTAATATACGTACGGCAGCTTGTAATTTAGCTTCTTTAGTCATTGGATTATTACACTACGTGATGCAAAGATCGAACAATACGTTTAAGTTTACGTTAGAAATGTATTATCAACTAAATGTAACGAATCTATAATATAAACTTTATTTACCAAGTCTATAGTTTTGGCATATTTTTTGGATGCATCGTCGCACCAAGTCTCACACCATAACCACTCTTGCGGCAGTGATTTAATGCCCACTTGATGAATCATGTTATTGGGGAGATCCTAAAACGACGCGCTAATTTGTAATCGTTGTATATTATTTAATCGAATCATTCCGGTATTACTGTTAGTATCGTACGGACTTGGTCCAAATTAGACAAACTATTAGGATCTTGGCTCAATGCTTGATACTGTCCCCTTAATCTGTCTCCGGCTGCAATACGTCGGAATCGCTTCAAATCTACCACGTACAGAGCACTTATGTGATAAGCACGTCCCTGTAAATGATTTCGCCAATAACCTTGTTTCCAAAATCGAAATCCGTCCATTTCTTTCCTGCTGTCACAAAATGGGGTGTATGCATATGGCGCGCCGCCAAGGTCCATGGTCGCCAATTCTTTTAAATCTGCCCTTACAACCTAACATAATACAATGTTATTACGATGGTACAGAAGTAACAGTAGTAACAGCAAAGATAACAAAAATATTAATGATTTACAGTAATTGCTTGTACATAATTATTATACCTGATCAGCATCAACGAATATTATCTTTTTAACGTTTAAGGGGAACAGCACATCCAAAAATAGTATTTTGTAACCCCATATGGTTCTTTGTTTTTCAGTTTGTTGATGGAGCCAGCGAGGCCATTTGTATTGTACCAATTCATATTCAAAACCATATTCCTTTGCCATATGTGGTAAAAAATCCTAAAATGAAGGAAGATTTGTTGAAATATGTCGTTTAATTTATTTATTAATTCCACTTCGTGAACGTAATCGCTTACTTTTAACGTTGGTGATAGATAATTCTTCAGAAACCAGAATTTGACGGGGCTTTTGGTATGCTTTATAACGCTTAACATCATAATTTTCAGAAATCTTTCATACAAGTGTCCAGAGGCTAAAGAGAAGATATTTAATTTTTCATCCTCATCGTCACTATCGTCTGCTGTCGTAAATGTCCTAATTTCGAAGAGAGCGATAAAATTAAGAAATGGAAGAAATTCAACTGTTTTTTCGTTGAATTTCAGGAAGGTATGTAACGTGATTGAATAAGTGTACAACAAGTGTTGTATTCGAATGTATAACGCACATTTAAGATGCGAAACAATTGGTAAAATAATTATGTATCTTTACACATCACGAGCAATATACGTTATGCGCGATAATGTTTAAATAGTTGTTGAAAGCTTACCAAAATTTGGAAAAGCTAAAAAGAGAGAGAAAATAAACAGAAATTAAAGTTAGAGGATCGCCTAACACGACGTGTTAAAAATATTTCATATCTTTATATATGCTTAGTGCCAACGCGAATTTAAAACTATTCTAAAGAGGCGTAGTCGACATACACCTATACAAAAGCGAACAGTGCAAGTTCTATTTACCTAGAAATAGAGTTCCATAAGCCAGAACTTTTATCGTCTTCCGATAAAAGATCCATTCCCACTTTGTCCGGCTTTTTCGATAATTTGATTTTCAACACGTGACTTCTGAGGGAACTTATAACAACTTTTACGTCATTGCCGTTTTGTAAAACATCTTGACCACCGATACTAGTAAAATCATAGATTTCCGCCGACCGTCCTTGCCGCAAACGCAATATCCATTCCCCTGGGTTTGCTTTAAGCTGAAAATATCCTAAGTTTGCCATTACTATAGTGTCCACCATTAATGGTTGCTTTTCCGTTCCCAATGTAATTTGTAATCCACGAGGTGGATTTCCGATTATTGCTTCGAAACAATGACCTTCGAGAAGTAAATGCTCTAATTCAAATTCGCTGTAACAAAGAATTGTGGATATACAACAAACACATTTTAATTGTTATCTACAGTTTCTTCCAACGCGATACACTTACCTGTGCACTCCAATTGCTACATTATCCAATTTAATATTGTCTAAATCGTACACGCTCCTAACTACTTCCACTAACCAATTTACTGGTGCATGAATATACTGTGTCAAAAGAGATGAAGTTGGTAATTTTGTAAATTTTGCCATGGCCCCATTAACACGTCCGTCGGGGGAGAATTGTAACTGAGGTTCGAACACGAAACGATAAAAACTGAAGTAACATAAATAAAATGCATAAATATTAAAGGAACAGCTCGATGTAGTAACATAATTTCATAATAAAATTAAAAGAACAGTATACAATATACCTTTTCAACGGCATATCGCTATTTTTGTCCAAACAGTTTAAAAACACTTTAACGTTACAGTTTAAAGATTGTTGAAGCGTTTTTAAAATCGGACCCAATTTTTGTGCGCCGCGAGATACTGGATCAACGATAGCAATCAAGGTAAATGCCGTTTCATCCGAATTTGTTGCTGGAACCTTTATGGCGCTAGATATATTAACAATCAGAATGTTAGGGATCGTTTAATTGTTTAAGCTCGCTCATAAAAATTATTTTTTTACCATTTCCACACTCACCTATATTCATCACCGTGAAATGGAACGTGAAATCGGCTCCGCGTTTGAGGGTGCGATGTTAACAAGGATGTAATTTTCATTATCATATCATCGGTGACTTCGCTTTCTTCTGCACAAAAGATCATTACAACATTATATCATTCAAATAACATAGATACCACAGCTGTACATCATATGTATATGTCATCATAGATTAACTTCCGTACCATACTCATCATTTTCCAACAATTGTCCCTTTATTAATATTTTGAACAATTCATCATTATAAGTACTTTGACTGAATCTTTCCAAAAGCGAAAAATCTTCACTTGTAAATTCTTCGCCCTCGTCTAAAGGACCAATTAATCGTCCATTACACACGATCGCTCTAACTCCTTGTTGCAGGTTTAGTACCGTTTTCACGTACTGGCGATGTACAAACAATTCATCGGCTTGGTTTTTCAACTGTTCTTTTACAGCCTCTTCCTAATTTTACGATAATTTGTTAAATATTTATTGGCATTGCCAAATTTTTTCGTAAAAAAGAAATAATTACCTCTATGTCAATTTTACCGTTAGCAACATCTTCTTTAATTATGTTACGAATAAAATGTATAGCCTTATCTACCGGCAGGCTACGTAACGCAGCTAGAACTATTTGATTAATATCAATTGTATTATCATCATTAGTACCGTCGAACGGATTAACGATTACACTAACTCTGACGTCTGCATTCGAATCCTGAATCATAATCATCGCACAATTATATTTAAATATTAATGGAAATAATTTACTTAGTTACATTATTGTACAACTCTGTGCATAAACAAGCACGAGAAATCACTTACTACGTATTCAAGTGCCTCGCGTAATAATTGCCTTCCTTCTGCATCATTTAAATTTGCTACAACCCAAAAGGTATAGAAATGGTGTACACTTGTGCGTCGTGTTACGTATATATAACGCATTCTATCCATCAACCATGTTGATAAATCTTGAGGACTCCATTTACTATAATCTTTATCGTTAGGTATAGTGCCGATTAAGTTTAACCATGTGTGTTTCTCCGGTTTTAATATTCGCTCGTTCAAGCTATAACAAGTGAATAAAGATAATAAGGGAACTGAAATCGCAAGGATCATGTTCGTGAATTTTTAAATTAAATTTCATACCGAGGCATAACATTTGGCTGATTCATTATATAATCGACGACATCATCTCCTTCGGTTATTTCTCCTCGATACACTGCTTTTTGTAATGCAGGCGTTTGTGCCATGATCGTAGATAGAACAGCTTCTTCGAATGAGTTGGCGTTCAATTGTTCGGCTGACAAAGGTACACCATTTAGCAAAGCTTGCGGAAATTTTTTAAAACCAGATCGTTTTACGAAATCATTGGCTAAGTGACGTCCTACGTCATATTCAGATTCTTCACCGAGGATATAATTTACGTTGGCAGACGAATCTTGCACTTTTATTGCTTTCTTTACATCTTCTACGTCTGGACCTTCTGGACCAATGTAATTTCCTAACTAAAATTATACATCACGAATTACAAATATCGTCCATTTTATATATATGATTAATGAGACTGCACAACAAATGATCGAATACTGTAAGGCCTTACATTTATCAGAAATTGCAAAGCATGTTCCGATCCTTTAGTTTCCGCAAAGTAATGATATGCATTATTAACGGCGACACTAGCATCAGTCAATCCAGTTACAGAAGTATCGTAATTCGTTACGAAAACAAAACCTACTCTTAATGGTGCGGAATGTAGATATAAAGATTGTGCTAAAGTTATCAAAGGGGTGGATTCTCCGCTTAAAGGGTCGATAATTAATACCTATTGAAATATACAATTTTTAAATGGATTTGTATCTTTACAATTGTCTAACATTACATTGTAATTATTCTAGATCATCAACGTTTACAAACCAAATTGTACAAATTTCTTCTAATATTTCTAAGCATTCCGGGAAAAGTTGGTCTTAATAATTCTGTTAACGACGGCGACCATCTTCCGTAAGCTGAATCCTGTTCGATATCGTTTACCCAAATTATTGCCGAATCTCTTATATCCATTGCAAACTCTTGTTTATCTATGTTAGTGGATAAATCCAAAGTCAGCAATGTACTCATCTTCTTGTTACTAAATCCTATAAATGAGATGTTCAGTAATGTTATAGTTCATTTTGCACTTAACGAGTTATTCCTAACAATACAACATATGTGTCGTACCGATTTTACGAAGAGATTCCATTACTCTTAATTCGCTTCTTAATGATTCTAAAAGATTAAGCACATCTACTGCTTCTAGATCAAAAAATAAACCATTAATAAAAAGTGCAGTATCTGTGGGTTGTATATTTAAACTTGTAGAAAATATTGCTTGATTGAGTTTCATTTCTTTCTTCATTTCATTATTCACTTTTGTTCTAATTAGAGATTTCGCCTTCAAACAAATTAGGATATTATCATTAATAGGAAATACTAAACAATATAAAATAAAAGCGTAAAATGCCCGCAACAGGATCGATAATATGTATTGTAAAAAAAATATTTACTTGCATTGGAAAATTCTGCGAAATATCCGTCAAAACATTAATGGCTTCGTTTGTGGGAGAATTCATTATCCTTTCAGCTGCTTGATGACTTAATTCTTGAAACTGCCACACTTTTAGAGCACCAATTTCATGACTGGTTTCAAGTAAATGAGTTTGTAATTTATCCAGCTCTAATTGCTTATCAGGGTACAAGTTTCTAAAATGATCAAGCCAGATTGTAGTGATAGAAAATGAACGGAAAAATAGATAAAACGGAATGAATGAAAAATTGAAAATGTATATATGCTTCAGAATTAATACTAACATGAAAATCAAATTTATATGCATATTAAGATATAACCACCTTACTTTAATGTTACAAAATTAATTCCATCTATTTCTTCCGCGCTATCATTTGTGGTCTCTGAGTCTTTTCCTGCATTATCTTTGATATCCGAATCATCTGTCGCTTTATATTCTGTAGACTTCATTTGCAGTTCTACCCCATATCCCGATAAACGTACATTTTTGTCTATTCTGTCCTGCATAGACCATAATAAAAGACATTAAAAGTTTGTTATTATTGTTACACCAGATATAATTGCAATACCTTTAAATAATGTCGCAAAATATAATTAATTCCTCTATTTTCTGCAAGACTTTTTAATTTGTTATGAAAATCTGAGAATTTTGGTGTTCCAATCTGGCCATACAATATAATAATTTTTTCTGATTGCTGAGACGTATGATAACGATGATCTACACTATATGTATCTGGATGTAACCAAGTATCCTATGTAATAAGTGATAAAATGCATAAATGAAATCAATTAAGACAGATACATGTATCAAATGTTTACATGTCACCTACTTGACTAGCTAGTTCCTCTAATTCTTCCAAAGAACAAGTAAACACTCCACCGACATCCGCTACATTATAACAATCAAATCTGGAAACATTTTTATTTTCTGCCATTTGTGTGAACATTTCCACTTGTGCCGAATAAATTCGTAAAGACAGACCCAATTTCATTAATGCTACCTCTGATTGAGATAAATATTTTTCAGCAAAAGCAATAACAGCATCGTAGTTCTCTTTTTCTGTAACTACAAAAAGGAAAACAACATGAAATTATATTGTTGCTAATTTAATGAAGATTAAGATAGATGAAAATTACCATTTCTTAAATCATAATTGGCAAAAGCATCTATGAATTTCCAAAAATAACTTGGATTTTCATCATTTAGATACTCAGCAGCTTCAAGAGCTAAAGGTGTTTCTTTCCATTTTGCATCTATTAGAGTGGTTACATATTTATTTACCCTTCTGTCTGCTTTAATGTATATCACACACAGTAGTAAAAAATAAAAAAATATAATTAACCGCATCTGCAAATAATATCAAGATTATTAATAGTGGGAAACGTAGTAATAAAAATGTAAGAGGTTCGACAAGATTGAAAAATATGTTTCCGCGACAATACTATTATATTTAGAATTTGAGAAGAATGAAAGTTATACTTTTGATTTGCTATACAATGAAATAGCCGAACTTCTAAACGTATCTATTATACATCAATATTCATTGTTACGAAGATATGTTTCTATCATTATATTCAAATAATTGATAGATCAAAATGATACAACTTCCTATTCATATCGACGTTAGACTATCGAATGAAACGAAAAAAAAATGTAAATAATAAAAATTATTAAAAATAAGAATAATATAATTCACAGATTTTTATGACGTCGTAACATGGAAGAAAAGGATTCTTTTAATGAAATTTGCATACCCTTAAATTTACCATGAAACTCATATTACGGAAGAATTGGATAACGATAATAGCCAATCCATGCAGAGCACGTGCGGTAAATATCGTACTGGTGAAAGAGTTCGGCTACGTAAGCTACCTTTAAGTTTATGCGTGGTAGTACGTATTATTAGTATGAGTAGTAACGATTATTGTACTCATAGCACACATTTACAGATTTTACAAACTAAATGTGACGATTTATTAAAATATGCTATCAGATATCAGTAATATATTCCTTTTAAAGAGAATGAATCATTTTCAAAAATATATTACTTGCAAACTTTTAATCTAGGACTATCGATGTGCTACTGAAAGAAATCTATAAACTTCCTAGATTCTTTTGTGCAACCTAAACCAAAAAATATTTTTTTTTTTCTCTCTTATGATTTTGTATAGTATCCAAATTGTAAGAGAATAGGTCGGGAAGGACTTGTTTTATAGTTAGACGGTTTTAAATGTAATGCAAATGAAAAGTAATATTGTATGTTATGAAAAACAGTTAAACGGTACTAATACTGGTATCATAAGAAGGATTGGTACATATGAAGCAGTGTAATAGAAACAATTTAATACTTTTACTGCGTTTAAGAAAGAAACAAATAATTGCATTATGACGATAATAGATTACGTGCAAACTTTATCCGATAATCCATATTTCGGAGCTGGTTTTGGTCTATTTGGGTTAGGTGCCGGAGCAGCGATGTTACGAAAAGGAATGCAAGCAGGAATGATACTATTTAGGTATTATTTACATCCAAATTGTGTTTTATCTGTCATTCAATAATATATGATGTTGAATTTTTTTCAAACGTAGGCGACATTATATGATCACTTTAGAAGTTCCATGCCGTGATAAAAGCTACCAATGGCTTTTACAATGGATAACACACAAAGGTGCAAAAGAAACACAACATCTGTCTGTTGAAACAAGTTTCGAGCAAAGAGAAACAGGTCACATAAAAACTAGATATGATTTCATACCAAGTATTGGAACACATTTTATTAGGTTAGAAATAACTGTGCTTATCACTGCAATATTTCATTTTGCAATGACAAGTATGATACATTGTAATAATGGTTAAAATTATAGTAACAGTTAAATGTTTTCATAATTGTATTGCATATTTGGATTAAATGTAAATTATTTGTTTAATGTTCAAATAAATAGATATGAGGGGAATTGGATAAGGGTAGATCGAACTAGAGAACAACAATCATTGGATATACAAATGGGCATACCATGGGAAACGGTACAACTTACATGCTTAGGAAGAAATAAAAATATCTATTTTAATATTTTAGAAGAGGGTAAGGGGCTAGCTCACTATGCCAGGATTGTTAAAAAATTATTGAATAACAAATATTTATTTGTAGCCAGACAGATGGCATTAAGGGAGTATGAAGGCAAAACGATCATGTATACCGCAATGGGAAGTGAATGGAGACAATTTGGACATCCCAGGAAACGAAGACCACTAGATTCGGTCGTTTTAGATATTGGGGTCGCAGAAAGGATAATAAACGATTGTCGTGAATTTATGACAAATTCAGCGTGGTATAGTGATCGTGGTATGTAAATAATAGTACGGGGAAACGTCGCACAAAGTACAAAACACGTTTACCGATGGTGTAGGAATTCCGTATCGGCGAGGGTACTTATTATATGGCCCTCCGGGTTGCGGGAAATCGTCGTTTATTACTGCGTTAGCTGGTGAATTAGAACTGGGCATTTGTGTTTTAAACTTATCAGAGCGAGGTTTAACGGATGATAGATTAAATCACTTACTAGCGGTAGCCCCGCAACAAACTATTATTCTTTTGGAAGATATTGATGCCGCATTTGCTAGCCGAGAAGAGAGCAAAGAAAGTAGGTGGCAAATCTGAAGCAAATTCACAAAATTGTACATAGTCTTTTACATTAAAGCATTATCAACTTCCGCATATTTTGTTACAGTGAAAGCTGCGTATGATGGTTTGAATAGAGTTACATTTAGTGGTTTATTAAATTGTTTGGACGGCGTTGCTTCTACGGAAGCAAGAATTCTATTTATGACAACCAATTACTTAGAAAGATTGGATCCTGCGTTAGTTAGGCCCGGTAGAGTAGATGTAAAAGAATATATAGGTACTATATTTTTAAACGATAAAACACGAATCGAATTTTTATGGTACTTAATCAGTGGTGCTCTTTGGTTTCAGGCTGGTGTAGCGCAAAACAAGTGGAACAGATGTTTTTGAGATTTTATAGGAATATTGACGACAGAGCGAATAAACTTGCTAAACAGTTCACAGAAACTGTAATATCGCAAAACAAACAGGTTAGCCCAGCGCAAATTCAAGGATTCTTTATGTTTTATAAAAACAATCCTGATGATGTATTAAAAAATGTTTCACACATATGGGAACTTACGTGATAAATCGTATTATTAAGTAATGTAGAACATCATTTTGCACGACAAATTCTTGCAGTGACACGTTGAATAGTCATAAGAAATATGCATGTAAGGATAAAAAAAGTATACAGTTTAAAACATTGTAGACTATCTGTTTTCATCCCTGAAACTTCCGTAAATATGAAAGTAACAATACCAATAATAATAATAATAGCAATAATAATAATAATAGTGATACAAATTTTCTACTTTTACAGTCATTTATTTCACGTATTTCGTTACCACATTGTGAATGACGATTCAAAGATAAAATACATTGTATAGCAAAATAAACATTGTATAACTTTTCTTTTATTTTTATCAATATATCTGTTTAATTACGATCATATGCGCAATATATTTACACAATACTGACGTGTTTTTTTTTCACGTTGACTTAAATTGATTCAATTACTTTCATTCAACATAAAAACTCTTTAAATCGATGGAATTGATAGTGGTAATAATGATTGATAAGTAATAATTTCTAATACTTAATTTTTAATAATAAGTAATAACTTTAAATTTAAGGAAAATATTTTATAAAAGTTTATACTTCGAGTGGAATAACATTGTTTTTTCATATATGAATTTCATCAAAACTTATTTTCCGTGTAAAGGATGGACGTTGATTACATTGCTATGCGTTAAAAGTGAACATTTAAAGGTCTTCGTTTCACAATTTCGATTCGGCACAAAAAACTTTTTCATCATTTTACGATATTGCATTTATAATCATATAAATGATACATCCAATCTTAAAAGAAAATAATCTTTTTTCCATAAATCTCATATGCTGTTCGGTATCTACTAACAATTAAATTAATTACCTCTAACGAATTAACTCATATATTTATGAGGATATGTTAAAGATTAATTATAATCGATTGAAATTTTACATACTCTTTCAATTTTTACAGACCGTCACTTACTCGATAATATTTATTTGAGGCTTTTATTCCAAATTTTAGCAGTCGTAAAAATACTGAAATACTTCCACGAATGCGACTTACGATTCATAAATTAGCTTCATGTTACCATCACAAATAGTATAAATGTAAAGCTAATGTAATAATTTGAGTTTTTGAATGGAACGTTATACGATGTGATAAGAAGTTAAAAAATTTGGAACAATATGTTGTAAAAGTGATTTGGAAGTTTATGATTTAATGTTATTCGTGTAATCGATTATTAGAAACTCCAAATGTACGGTTCGTAATTTAAAGGATCTGGTTGTTCCATGTGTCCTGTGTGACTGTTACTTCCAACCATACACGATGGATAGGCAACTCCGGTATTTCCTTGACCCGATACGGGTGTCACAATTGCTGGTGCTAATCGACAGTCAGGCCTTTGTTGCATCATAGAACTGATTGGTTGTATCGATTGAGATGCTGGCGGAGGACCTGCTGGCGGATGCGATTGAGATTGAACAATTGTAGAAGGAGGTGCGGAAATGTTATGAATAGGTTGTATTATATTGGAACCTGAAACATAGTTTGCCACTAAAAAGTGGTTTTTCAAAATTATCAATTAGTTTCGATCACACGTACAAAAGTAATACATTATGATATTATGTTAAGGTATGTAGATCTCACTTGTTCCAGGATTATGGAATGATAATGTAGTAGTTTGTTCCGACATTATGTTTGCAGGTGGTGAAATCATCTTTACTGGAACCGCTTCGGGTTTTCTTTTTCTAGTAGATAATCGTTTCTGCGTGTTGTTCGATGCTTGATCGCGTTTTTTATTATTGCTTGACTTTTTCTTCTTCTCGCCCGGTAGTTTTGGCTTATTCGGTCGATTTCCACTTGGTTGCCAAAGGTGTACAGTATGTACAGCATTTCCTTCTCTAAAATAGTTGACCACTGCTTGATACGGATAAATATGTATGTATGTGTATGTATATGACGTGTGTACTAAAGGATAATCTTTCCTTTGTTTCTCTTTTCTTCTTTTTTTTTTTTTTTTTTTTTTTTTTTTTTTTTTTTTTTTTTTTTTTTTTTTTTTTTTTTTTTTTTTACTTTCCTCTTTTTGGTTTCTTAATTAACATACTAACCCTTGTTTCTTTCCAAGCTTCCAACTGTGTATACCAGCTTTATGCAGCCTTTCCCTGATTGTATCAACGCTACATTTTAAACCCAGAGCAGGCGCAACATGTTTAGCTGCAGTCAGCGGTTGCTGAGTAGCCATAGCAACAATGGCTTCGTCTTGTTCTTTAGTAGTGATTCGTCGACGACCCTTTCTTTCTTTAGTTTGTACGTTGCCTTCTTTATGCCAACGTTCTAACCATCTTTTAACGGTACGTTCCTATTTAATAACGAGCATTGCGTATACGGCTACCCTCGAGATGATTTTAATTATGTGAATCCATCAAGACGAACATGTTCCTTCTTACCGATCTGTCGATTGCAAGCGCGATAGATAACGTGGATAAACCAGCTTCGGACATTCCGATCATACGATTTCGAATTTCAACGCTGGTTTCCAATGTCCCTTTTGCTTTCCCGCCTTTTTTCTTCCTTTTCTGTAGTTGATTTCTCGTGCTACCTTCTTCCGATGAAACTTTATCCTGAATAGATTCTATGCTAGAAGACTGATTATTATCTTGAGAACCACGAGTATTAGAATTATCAGAAACTAAATTCGTACTGGTTTGTGGACTAGTTAACTGAGAATGTAAGTGATCACGATGCTGCTGCTGTTGCTGCTGAACTTCTGCTTGAAGTTGCCCTTGTTGTTGATCAAGATTATGAGTCTGATCCGTGATCGTTTGTTGTACTTGTTGGATATGGTGTTGCTGTTCCTGTTGTGCGTGCAACTCTTGGAGCTGTTGAGAGGAAACTACTTGTTCGTGAGATATTGAATTTTGTTGACCCTAATGTTTGGAAAAAGAAATGATATATCGAACGAATGTTTATATCAGGACAAGCAGGTTGTACAAACCTGTGGATAATGATGACTTCCTTGTACTAAATCTAGAGGCCAATTCTGAGAGATATTCAGACCAGGATGCTGATAAATAGGTTGCGTTTCCTGAGTTAAACTCAGAGTATTGCCAAAATCTGTCTGAGGGTGTAAAGGTTGAGGTGGTGCTTGTATTTCATTGGCTTCTGCCTGCGAAGCACTTTGTTGTTGATATATAAATGCCTGTTGTTCGTTAGAAGACTTTACGCTTTCTGTTGGTGCTCCATCTCCAACATAAACATCTTTGGCTCTAATTTTCCTTAGTGGATTTCTCTTTTTAGCTATACTAGCATTCTTTTCACTCTTATTAGGATCTCTGGAAGACTTTTTTTTCCCTAATTGCGTTCCAGTAGGTCTCCATACAGGTTGTTGTATAGCAACACCATCCGTATCGCTGCGAATGGAAAGGCACAATCGAATGGCATAAACAGAATAGGGTGTTAACGTTTAAAAAGTAGCGACAACATCGAAAAAACTAACCCGAGTGGGATTCTTTGCATGTATTTTCGCGAAGGACTCCAATTATGAATTCCAGCTTTATGTAATCTTTCGCGTATAGTATCGACAGAACAAGTAAGTCCTAAAGCAGGAAGTACAGCTTTTGCTGCCGTTATCGGTGTCTGTGTGGCTAGTCGAACAATTGCTTCATCTTGTTCCGCTGTTGTTGCCCTTTTACGACCGCATCGCTCTCGAGTTTCCACCGTGCCTTCTTTGTCGAATCTGTTTAACCATCTCTTTACTGTACGTTGCTGAAACGATAAAACACAATATACATAATATCGTATGTTTCATCGAAAGTAATATGCAGTCTTTGAAAACTACGTACCGAACAATTTACGGCGGCTGCGATTTCTCGCAGGCCTAAACCTGCTTCATACATTCCTACCATTCGATTTCTTAATTCCGGCGTTGTTTCATGCACTCCTCTCGTTTTTCCCATTTTGTTTCAAGTTACCGAATCGTTTCATCCAGAATAAGAGACGAGAGTGTCGCAAAAAATTTTAAATTTTACGCGAAAAGTGACGTAAGAATAGGATGGATCACGTGACAATGGCAGTGCTCGATCAGAAAGTTTTCCGAAATTTTAATTAGGTTCCTGCGATATCCTTTTCGTTTGTCGCGCGATCTTCAAATTTCGAAAACTTCCACATCGTATCATTCGTATTTCGTGATTGAAGTTCTGCTACGAACGTATTTTAAAAGGCATTGTTTCTTTCTTGTCTTCGACATGGTATCGTGCTAGAAACGGATCGAAATGTTGGCGTCGACGGAATGCAATTGGAACGTTCAACGAACTCGACTTCATTCGATAAATTTACCTTGATTATCTTCTTCCAATTGAGATCATTCATTCAGTGTTGCAGATCATCGACGACACTTTATATTTTCACTCTCGATATCCGTTGTATACCTCGTTTTGGCCGAAATGCAGTCGCTCGAAGAAAACGCTGTAGTCAATACAACTTCAGCTGTACAGTCTGTCGAGATTCGTTTGTCCTTGTTTTGTCTTTCACGATTCCAAATTCGTCGAAGCATCGCTGTTTAAAAACTTCTTCTCTTTGAGGAAATATTTGAAATGCGACACAGCAAAATCACGTAATGATCGCTATTTAGACTTTGAAATGTTTTCAATTTAGGAACTGAAACAAACGTGCGTTAGAATGC
The DNA here is from genome assembly GCA_014737525.1 of Bombus difficillimus. Lineage (NCBI taxonomy): Eukaryota > Metazoa > Arthropoda > Insecta > Hymenoptera > Apidae > Bombus > Bombus difficillimus. The sequence goes on along the minus strand of JACXIT010000005.1, from coordinate 620,796 downwards.
GTCAATATTAATTCGGTCAGACTGTACTGTGTATGTCATCGACCGCCAACAGCTTGTCGGAATCGTTTCATCCGTGGAAAATCGAGCAAATTTCATCCGCCTGAAAGACTTCCAAATAAACGAACGCCCAATGGAAGATCTCTTGCAAATCTAATCAAATTTACCTGTTATTCTATGGAAAAAGAACGGCTTATATTCCGTCAATACTAAATCAGCTGACTGTATATCCGCGAGCAGCGGGAAAGATACAATCGTTAAAAAGGTTATGTTAAATGAGAAAATTGATCACGCGACAAACACGACATTTCGACGGACATTGAGTTAACGATCATTGTGCAAATTTCGTAGAATGACCTCGTTCTTTCGATGACTAATATATGTGTATATATATGTATATGTATATGTATATGTATCAGTATTACTACGACTTGTGTTCGGCCAAGTCAATGGTCAATAATTTTAAAAGGCGACTGTACTCGAGACAACGTTACTGAGGATTCGTTCGGTTATATTCGCCTACCTTCGCCGGAATTGTATTGACCCACGAAACGCTTCCCTTGCTTATTTGACGCGTGATTCGCGCGCTGAATAGATATGTTAGGTGTACGTTTGTTTGTATTTTGGCGCGAATATTTTACAAAACCTTTCTCGTTCTTTCCCTTTGTCTCTGTCGATGTTAAGGTAATTCGTCGAAAATAAGCGATTGCGAATCAAAAATCAGAACGCACGATTTTATAACTGCCTATCGATCGTGCAACTCCAATTTCGTTGTTGCGAGTGGAATTAGAAATAAAATTAAAGACGAAAACTTCATCGGCGACCAACCAAACAGATAAAGTTCTGAGGTAAAGAGCTGAACGAACGATGCGTTTTCGTTTGTTGGTATTTGGTTCTCGTTCGACGGTAGTTGTGAATTAGCTTCGTTCTTTTGCAATTTGTAAACGACGAATGAATAGGAACGAAACGAGTCATTTGAATCGGTTGGATGTGTTAGAGATAAGAGGAATTACATAGGGTCAGATCGCAAAATGGTAATATCCGCCAATCAAATCTGCATTTATGCGTACACCCTGGCCTATATATGTAGAATCGAAAGGTTCGTTCACCCGCGTGCCTTTTGACTTTGAAAAGACGGTTTAATTGTCGGTTCGAAAAATAGTTCGACAAGATAATCGATGCGATGGTCGAAGGCAAGTTAGGCAAAGGCACGATTCGTTTTGTCATCTATCAACGGAACGAGTGATATAATCGAACGAGTGTACAGCGTGGACTAAATTTCGCAGCGAAGGTGGCGACATGAGATTTCGAGGTGGAGAGATCTCCCCCTTGTTCGGTCGATCCATCGCCGTCGACCGTAGACGTTCAGTCGCGCCCTCGCGCTCACCGACATCGCTAATCGTCGTCGCTCTTTCTCGCCCTTCGAACGTAACGTCGGGTCGTCCAGACCGCGTTATTTCATTCGTGATTAGCTTCGATTGGAAATCAGTCGTTCCGAGATTTCTTTCCGACTTATATCGTTCCGATATCAGATGCAAATCATGAATTACACGGTATTGTTGAGTTTGTTGATCGTCTGTTGGATTCGATTGCCAGTAGTTCGTTGTGGGGTACGTAATACATCATATCGCGTTTAAAATATTCTCTTTTCATCTTGCTCTACGCAGTCAATCTGTTCGATCTGTTCGATGTTTGTTTTCATTTGTGAAATTCGAAAGAAGTAGGAAGAGCGATGGTCGCGCGGTCGCAGTGGCGATCGCGCGCGCATCGAGCTTTGGTTAAGGATATGCATGCGAGGAAAGGAAAAAGAAACGGATAGATCTAAAAACAGACAGTAATTATTTCGATCGGAATTCGAACTCGAGAGAATTAACAATAAGGAAAATATGTTTCATAGACGCGACCGAGTTTCGTTTCGGACGAAATGATCGCAACAGCAGCTAGCGTGGTGAATGCCTGTCAAACACAAACAGGAGTGGCGACAGGTAGGATCGTCGAGTAGGGATTGAACGACGCGTCGTTTAATTAATAAATAAATTAATCTAATTTGCTTGTTGTCTGTTTCAGTGGATATAGAGGCAGTGAGGAATGGTCAGTGGCCCGAAACACGTCAATTGAAGGTAATAATACATTGGTAAAGTTGGCAAGTCGGTGTGTCGCGGCATGTCCGCGGTTTTGGGCAACTTATTCAACGGAAAAGAAAGAAGCGTTCTCTCTTTGGTTCGCAGTGTTACATGTACTGTTTGTGGGAACAATTCGGGCTAGTCGATGACAAGAGAGAACTCAGCTTGAACGGCATGCTTACGTTTTTCCAAAGAATACCAGCTTACAGGGCAGAGGTGCAGAAAGCGATCAGCGAGTGCAAGGGGATCGGTAAATATTTGGGTATCTATATTCTATTTGTTATATTTTTCGTCTTAATGATCGATCGAGCATATCTGAAACCTCTCTTTGTTCCTTCCTGTACATTCATTTCCCCAAAACCATCGCTTATGCGAGAAAACAACACTCGACCAGTTTTATCTCGATGGCATGCGATTAATCGAATCGTGCACGGTCATTTCGGTCGTTAATCGATCGTTCTTTTAGCTAAAGGCGACAATTGCGAGTACGCGTACAGGTTTAACAAATGTTACGCGGAATCATCTCCACGGGTGAGTACATAATTCTGATTCAACGAACGATAATTTCGTTTATCGTTTCGATCTTGTCAGCGACTTGTTTGCGCCTGTGTTTCAGACGTACTATCTGTTTTAACCGAGTTTCATTTGAATCGAGGAAGAGACGAGATCGGAAGGAAGCGATGCAACTATCTCATCGGACGAATCAAAACTGGGGTTGAATTGTGTTTCGCCTTATCACGTAACAGAATTGTTACCCATTCAAACGAGTAGACGGCTTTCTGTACGAAATGTTAATAAAAGAAAGAGACATTAGTCTTTCGCGTTACTTTTGTCTTACTGTTTCCACCACGTCGATGTTTCCGGCTCTATTCCCTATCCGTCCATCTTGGTTATATATCGTTGAAAGGTGTCGAGACGATACGAAACTGGTGTGATCGTTCAAACTATCCAGTTGATCGCGACTTCCGATGCTCGGATGATCCAATTGCCAATTGAGGTCGCGATTAAATGTGCGCGATACAAATGAAAGGAATGGCCTGCGAACGAAATACGCTTCGTTCGAATAACGTGACGCATTTTCTTTTTCCAATCGAAACAACATCCGATAATCTCGCTATCCTGCTAAGATGTTGCCTAGACAATATGCATCGTTTTCCTTATATAGAAAATGGTCATGGTATGTTCGTGCAATCTCGAGGTCTATTCGTTGGATAGCAGGAAGTAATTAAAGTAGCTAGGAACATGCTCGATTGCACGAAATTCGAACATTAATTGAACGTTTTGCGTTAGTCTGTATTTTACTGTTTTTTTTTTTTTTTTTTTTTTTTTTTTTTTTTTTTTTTTTTTTTTTTTTTTTTTTTTTTTTTTTTTTTTTTTTTTTTTTTTTTTTTTTTTTTTTTTTTTTTTCGTTGGCTACGAGTTCGATAATTGTGCCTTTATTGCAATTTACACGGCTGTATTTACGCTAAATGTCTATTGTTGTTGGGGCTTAACTTCTCCTTTAGCTTTTAGACGCTATCATTAGATAAACAGGTGGCGTGTTTGTTTGCCGAGTAAAATCAAATAATTGTATGGCGTATGAATCTGAAATTACTCCAACCGATCCTTTTAGCCGGTTGAAGTGAAAAGTGGACGTCTATAAATGGTACGAATTCGTGGCACCGGTATAGAGTTGACTCTGGTGTCTTCGACGTTCCTCACGTGCGTGGTCGAATTTGCAATATCTTGATCGACGGCAACGAATCACTGGAGAAATGGGAGCCGCGACAGTTTGGATGTCTTTGATCTGTCTTCTAACGCTGCAATTCGTTTTCGTTCACGGAGGTGCCATATCCGTAAGTATTGTAATAGGCATCTCGATCCGCTATTTTTTTACATTCTTAATGGAAATGACCCGAATGTTCTACGAACAAGTCGGATCCCGACGACTTCAGGAGAATGACATCCGTACATAGAAAGAAATGTATCGCCGAAAGTAATACGACGCTTGGTAAGTTGGCGACACTTTCCACAGATTCTTTTTTTTCTTCTATGTCGTTTCTTTGCATCGTTTAAATCTAATGACGATTTTCTTTTACAGAGGTTATCGAAGGCACGGAATACGGAGAATTTCCAGAAGATGAGAATCTGAAATGTTACTTTAAATGCGTTCTGGAAAAGTTTAACATGGTAAAGTTCGATGTTGATGCATTGTATTTCTTAGCTAGACAATAATATCGCGTTTCCTATAAAAGAGTGTCGTCGTTTTGCATAGTACAGATGGACAAGAACGGTAAAATAAGATACAACATACTGAAACAAGCAGTTCCAAATGTTTACAAAGAAATAGGTAATGAAATGATCGATAGCTGCAAGGACGTCGGTAAGTATTCCATCGATTGTATCGACCGCGAGTTTATCTGCTATAAATCTGTCATTTCGATCATTATCTTTTTAGACGCAGAAGATAAATGCGAAAAAACTTTCATGTTTATGAAATGCATGTACAACGTCAATCCTATAGTAAGTACGCCAAGATAGCGCAAGTCGTTTCTATGAAAAAGCTTTTTATCTTCCGTTTTCTAGGCGTTTATTGCTCCGTGATCACCATAGAAGTATGATGTTATCAGTTGGACAGTCGTTATTGTACCGAAATGTAACAAAGTAAAATGATGTTTATTAAAATGAGTTATATATCAGCATAATAAAAATATAATTATCTATGAGAGTGACATATATACTTCAGAAACGCAGTAACGAACATTTCATATTGAAAGTCGGCGTATGCATTTACGGCGCGAAGTATTCCGAGTATAAAGCGGTATTCGCTAAATCGATCCACGTACATAATGTACACAGTACATATAAAATGCAACGAGATCGTACCGCGTTCGCGAGCGCATTAATCATCGTAACGCTACTGAAAATATCGCGAAACGATCAAAAAATCGATAATAATTACGCCTTGCGTGGTTTGGTTTTCCTTTTGTTAATATTCATTATTTGTTCGACTATGATATCGTCCGCTCTCGGATCGACAGGGACAGCTTGTATCGGGGTTCTCGAAATCGGCGCCGGTTTTGGCCATCTTTCAATTAAAGCGTTCAGCCACAGCCATAATTTTTCCCGATTGAAAAACGCGATTGTGATAAACATGATAAAAGGTAACGCGACTACGGACGTTTGATTCATATCACTATGATCGACCTTACGTTCCGCGTTGAACGTTAATTTTACATACTTGAACGATGAATTCGCCTCGAAATAAAATGGTATGGTTCTATACTTGTGTAACGCATGAGACAATGAAGATTCTAATTGTACAAAGTACTTTTTACCGTCTGCCTGCAACGGAGGCAAATGGACCAGGAAACCAGCATTGTAAGCGCTACCGACCTTACTCAACTGCTGAGTATTTAATCTTGACGTGTGTATCGGAGAATCGGGTGTATCTTCCCTGCATAGTTTTACCTTCAATGTACGATAGTGTTCTGGTTGCATGGACAGGACGTGCACCGAGACGTCGGTACGCGCTATAGGGTGAAACGCAACCAATCGAAGACCTCGAATGTCCGACGAAGTTTGTATTGACGTTGAGATGGGACTGGTACGTTGAATGTGCGCGTTAACTTCGGCGTTCGGTTTCAGACGGAATGCGTAGGTACACTGTATGAAAGAAAGGACGACAAATTGCTTTCAAAGTTGTTGTTGTTGAAACGCTTTCGAAAGGACGAATCTCTTGATCGAGACAAAAACGTAGAAAACGAATAAATTTAAATTACAAGCAGAGACTTCGCTTACCGCTGGCTGAAGCCCCCGGATTCGAAAGCTACCGTTCTCCTCCGTGGTCGCTTCTTCTTGAAGGTTATCACAGTCTCCTTGTCCCTGAACTTCGACTAGCAACCCGGCTTCAGGTTCACCATTTAGCGATGTCACGGAACCGTACGCGCTAAACGCGACCTTCTTCCCGTATAGATTGATCTTTACCGTGGCACCTTCAACGACTTTGATCATTTTCGATGGAGGATCGAAACGGTATTCCTTCATCATGGGTCTCAAATAGTACTCGCCAGGGGACAAAGAATTGAAGATTAATTTCCCATTCTCGCCGGTAATGCTGTTCTTTCGATAACTTTGTTCACCAGACAATGACAACAGGACACCCTATATATCGCAATAATCAAACCCAACTCCATAATTTTTTTATCGAGTTTAGTCGCCCCAGACCCGTACGTACCTGTAGAGAAACATTGTCAGCTTGGTCGGAAACCTGTACTATGATTTCAGCCAATTTGTGAGCTGCAAATACTCCGTTGGAATCAGGCCCGGTGATCACAAATCCTTCTTTCTCCGCAGTAACGCTGATAAACAAACAGTGAAGAATTATAAACGAATGAAATAGAAAAAAGATATGGAATGTCGCGTGTGTACCTGTATTCTACTTTCCCATCCAAAGGACCAATACTGTACGTTCCATCTTCTCGTGTGTCCAGCGTGTGTATAGGTACAGCTTTGTCATTACCAAATATTTTCACGGTAACTCCTTCCAGTGGTGGATTGATTCTACCAGCAATTATCTGTACGATACGCAGCAAGGTGTAAATGGTAACATGTACCCCGATCGTGACGAGAAATTTGAGCGAACGCGTTTAAGCACTTTAAGCGAACAATTACGGCACTCACCTTCCCTAAGTCGCCCACAAACGTAGCGATATCGTCTTGGCAATCGTTCACACCTAATACCTTCAGTGATGTCGGACTGAATAGAAGGATATTTGATAACGGTGTTATTGTATAAACGTTATCTGTTTTTGCCTTAAATTCGAATTCATATTTATACAAATCTTCGTGACGCTTTGATTTCAATGGACCAAGCCTATGTAATAGAAATGTCGCAAACATTAACGTCGAGTCAGATGTGAAACGTGAAGATACAATAAAGTTGTATAGAAATACGATACGTGTTCGCTTACATTATAACCTCACCCGCTGCATTCTCGATTTTTACTTTAATTCCATCTAACGCGGATCGACTTAAAATGTTTCCTATATGACTATGCTCCGTCGAATGTAATAAAATAGGCGAAACAGTGTTCGTATCCCATGTGTGAGAGGATTTCTCATAAACGTGGCAACTCTTTGGCGTAAATGTATACATTCCAGGTTCTGATACGCAATGCTTTGTGCTTCCTTTGTTCAGAGCTAACGTTAATTTTTTCAATTCATCTGCTTTCGAATATTCAACCGTGGTGTCGTGAGAAGATATGAAAGTAGCAGAAAATCCAGTTTGTTCGAAGGGCGGTAATTCAGATCGTTCTGAAGTTACAGAAATTCTATAGCTGGGATTCGCCCAACAAAAAACATCATTGTCTATTAACACCTCGTAATGGCCGGGTAATACGTCCGTAAATTGGTATTGGCCAGCTGCATGATCAAAGGAAACTTTACAGACAAAACGGTAGTATCGAGTGGATCAATTGTCCGATATGACTACGACAATAAGAACGCGCTGTAATTAATTGTTCTATAGTGTCCCGTATCATCGAAGTGTGAAATAAAATTTATTTTTTCATTTCAACGCATGCTTATTGTCGCAGAATTTCCAAAAGTAAGAGATCAACCATCAGATACGAAAGGTATAAGGTAAAACAAAATCTAACCTTTTGTTTGAATTGTTCTTATCGTGATACCGTCCAGTACCTTCAACGTTACGGATGCCTGACTGCAATCGGTTTCTGGTAAACATTTTACCGTTCCTGTTAACGTAGCTTTTAATTGTAAGAAGTTAATGTTGCCCACCGGTCGGGACGACACGTGGATGGTTTGTTGCAGTGGGAAAAATCTGAAAACGTATCAATGTCAAGAGATATCGAAAAAGTTGAATAAAAATGCAAAAAGCCAACGACAATGAACTTACTGTAGACCTTTAGCTCTCTCTTCCGCACTTACAATAACGCTTAATTGATACGTATCAGGAGTGAGATAGGTGGAAAATTCACCTGTTATTGCATCTATTCCAATTTCTTTGGTAAACGTGGTAGCCGTGTTCTGGATGGAAACTTTTCGATGATCTAAACCTCCCTCTGCCGATAAAGTAACTTTGCCACGAACTTTATACGCCGATGGTATCAAAACGGGAAGTTCCGGAGAATTGGGAGAGATCTTGACCGATTTTTCATTGAACAGTAAGTCCTCTGAGCGTTATAGGAAGTGAAACGCAAAATAAATAACTGAAATTTGCATTTTCCGCAGAAAGGCAATAATTGAGCTTAAACTTGGCGTACCGCTTTCAACTTTCAGAATATATTGTCCGGCTTTTATATTATCCAATACATATTTTCCGTGTTCATTCGTTATAGCGATTTGCTTTTGAGAAAGTAAAACTTTCGCTCCTGGTAAAGGATCTCCATTGATAGCGGTACGGACAATACCATTTACCGTAAAACCGGTAACTTTAAATCCTTGACGTAATAGGACGCTGCTGTGATTCACTTTGAACGACAATTCAGGCGGTTGAACATCAAATTTGGTTTGAGCACCGATATAATACGGAACAAGTTTATATTCGCCAGGTGATAAACTTGGAAACATGAATTTACCACTTTTATCCGATGAAACGTGACAAAGTGGCTTTCTAGATTCGAGATCTTTACTTATAGGTGTCGTTGCGCAATTCCTAGCTACACCATTCTACGCAAACGCAAGACAAATAGGTCAAATTTTGTTAATTTTGCAAGGTGCACAGGAGAAATGTCAGAAAGAAAAATATAAGAAACTCTTACTCCAAACAATACAAATGTTACGCCGCTAACTGCTTCTTCTTCGCTGGTAACTCGACCACTCACATCGTATCCATAAATTACCAGACTATCATCAGGAAGTTCTGTGTTGCCTTCTTGTACCGTTACTTTCACGGTATTTACCTTTAACATCCATCTAAACAATAAAGTAACACAATGTGACATGTCTCGTAACACGATTAAGTCAAATCTGACGATACTCACATGGGATGGGACGCAACAAGTACATATTGTCCAGGTTGTATGGGGGTAAAATAAAATATACCACCTTCCATGGTAACCGTTGTACCAACAGGAACTTGCTTGTTGCTTTCTTTATACAATGATACTGTAACACCTTTAGGACCAGAATCCGATCCTAAACTGGTAACCTAAATCGTATTATATTTCTTAACAATATTGCCAATAATCCATAGGATAATTTTTATCGCTCCATATATATTAGATTTTGTATAAAACGTATTTCACGTGGATAGTTTACCCTGCCTGTGATACCAAAACCTTTGAAGGTAAAATTAATATCTTTGCCTTCGCTGCAGGCATCTGTAGTTCCATCTACGACCAATAAAATTTCTGTAGGTTCAAAACTCCATCCCCTAGGTGGATCCACCTAAATATATATAAACAGAAAACTAATATTCAAAACTAAATACAATGACTTTAATTAATCTCTTTAATTAATATACATTAAACAACAGGTTATTACGAAGTGTTTTTGTATTGTTTCTTATTACCTTCAAAACATATTCCCCTTTATCGTATAAAGGAAGGAAATAATATCCATTGTTGGGGGCACACTCCGTAGAATCTTTGAGGCTACCAGATTTTGTATATCTAAATAGATTGAAAGTTTAAGTCATTATCTATCGTAATTTGCGTTGTAATTTGATTCGGTCACGAACTGCTCGATAAACTACTCACAACTTTATTTGTACTTTAGCAAAATCGATGTCGGCATGACTTTTCAAAAAACCACCGCAACCTAAAATATCTTCTGCATTAGAATACGTGATTAGGATATAAAAACAAACTGCAGAAAGAAAAGTTGTTCGTCTCATGCTTATTTCTTTCGTCCGCTATTCATAAATATCCAGGCTACGAACAACGCGATCACTGCAACGATTTTGTACGAGACCTGATTAGACCATTGCCGAAGCACTGACTCGTGTAATAAACGTACATCGAATAAATGTACGATTATAGATGAAAAACTAAATTGTAGAATATTTGTTAAATCATTTTCTACATTACCAACGGGTATTGTGTAACTCATGCGCACATACACGATTCAAATTCTACTTTAACTATTTACGATACGTTTATAATACTTCGTTTAAAAGTAGCTCTCGATTGATAGTATAGCATACAAACGGGACAATTTGTGCAAAAGTGTTCATGTGCTGTTACTTGTGCAATTAATTGTATGGAGAGAAATATCGTTTGTACATTTACGAATCATTCGTTTGTAACATAACCTCAATAAGGTTATATTATTTTAACAAATATACATATACACATAATAACAGAGGAAACGTCAAGCTACGTGTGGAACTGTCGTAAAGGGAGAGAGCTAGATCTTATCAGAATGGTAAAGATAGCACTTCAGATAAAAGCTACGTTAGAAAATATAGAGGAACTGAAACCATCGGGAACAGAATTTAGATGGTACCTCAAATTTACTTGTTGCAACTGTGGCGAAGTATCAGAAAAATGGAATTATGCATCTTTGAGCACGTACATTCGAAACCAAAGAGGAAACCCGGTGAATCATTTTGCGAGAAAATGCAAACTTTGTTCTCGCGATAATTCCATGACCATCTTGGAGGATTCCATCAAATCGTTTCTCGCGAACGATCAGGAGAAATTCCAAACGATAGCGATATTCGATTGTCGAGGCTTCGAACCTAGTGATTTCTCAGCAAGAGAAGGATGGACTGCTAAAGCCGTAAACGATGGAAAAGAATTTACAGATGTAGATTTAAGCGAAGGAGAGTGGGCTGATTATTGCGACAAGATTAAAGAACCTGTTGGCATTTATGAAATACAACACAGATTTGAAAGAATAAAATAATAAGTTTTAAATGCTTCTTGCTACTGCAATCAATTCACGTATAATGGGATACTCTGCGAAAAATAGAAATACTTTGAATTCAATATAAATTTTACAAAAATAGAGGTGATAGATTCTCTTTTAGCTTTGTGTCTTTTTCTCTTTTGCTCATCTTTTCTCTACTAGGCTGATACTCTACTTTAATGGCACTCTGTTAAACAATTTGTTTCAATGTACATATATGTGTAATCTGTGCGTGTATTGTGCATACATATATTTAAGTACTTATGTAAGCAGAGACATTCAAAGGTGCCTATATCGATTCGAAATTTGTAATTTCTACCTAACCCCAATCTAGATAATAAAAAGCTATTTGTTTGAAAACTTGCACATTCATGTATACACAAATCTACTATAATATAATAAATACATATTTATAATATGAACAGGATAGATACTTGCTATTGCTACTACTAAGCTAGGCAAAGAAAAAGTAAGACGATCTACCGTGGTTAGCGACATCGTTAAATCGTGTAGGAAAGAAAACCAAGGTAAACGAATGCACATTTCCAACGACGTAATATAATTTATTCATAATCATATAAAAAAAGACCATTTAATCTCGTAAATGGTTTAGTACAGAGGAAATTTGCAACAATAATTTTATAACTCTTCCAAGTTGATTGAAAACTGCCGATTATACCCTGCACCTGAATAACCGGCTGACTAGCATTGCGCGTTAGCAGGGGAAAGGTTGAAAATTTTATTCGTTAACCAATCAACAAGCCATAGAAGAGTTTGAACAAGACTAGTCGGCTATGCGATTAGAACTCGTTCTTTAGTGCGTACTTACCTTCGGAATGTTTCGGTCTACTTAATTAGTTAAGGTAATAAAAACCATAAAGACGATGACGATGATGATACTGCTAAACAATAATAATAGTACTAGTAATAGTAACGATAATGATGAATGATGATGATGATGATGATGATGGTGATAATAGTAATATAAAGTCGTCATACTAAACAACAATATTCAGTTAGGAAATTTTCGTAGCAACGTATCAACATAAACTTGACATATCACGTTCACGCTAATTCAGACCGGAACGAGCTTCTCCGCCTAAGAAAATTATAGTCACAATAATAAGAATGACAATGATGATAATAACGATGATGACGATGTCGATGATGGCAATGATGATAACAATATTCGTTTACTTGTATAAAGTAAAAATAAAGTAGAAATTAAATCTTCTCGAACGAAAAATTAAACATATATACATATATGCGTGTATATGTATACGAGTATATAGATACACACGTATCGGGTATAAAAGTTGCGAATGAATTGACCTGAGCCAACCGTGATTCACTGTGAAATTAATAGGCATTTCACGTGTTACGGCGTTAACTTTAAAACTGGCTAAGAAAGTTGCAATCACAGTTCCCAACGAAACGGGCAAATAAATCACAAGATAGGATTAAGAAAAAAAAAAAAAAAGAAAAACGATATTACGACATTGTATAGTCGATAACTGGCTAACTAGCTAGCGTACTAGTATTCGCTACCACTATTGTTCTCTAACATCTTTTACTATGGTCTCTAGCACATCTAACACAAACATAAATATCGTGTGCGTATTATGAACTGTCGTCTCTTACCGAGAGAGAACTCGAAACGTATATGTAAATCACAAAGAAATAATTGTCATCGAACGCTTAAGTCTAAAGATATAATATGTCGATAACGCTATCAGTCTATTCTCACAAAAATATCACCGTGACTGAAAGTATTTTTCGTCTATTAGACCGTCAGAGTTGAATATCATCGACGCCGAACCAGTGAGAGAGAATTATATTTTACGCAACGAATCGAACGAACTGATCGTCGACGGTAAGAATTCGATTCTGACGATCTTGGAAGATCTCTCGACGATTTCTCCACGCGAATCAATATCATTTTTCTACGAAACTCAGAAGAAAACATTCTAGTAGTAGCTTTCTAATATTATGAACGTCTATATAGCATATGATGCTATTATCAACTAAACGATTCTATACTACCGTGCTAGATTATTATCTTTGGTATACTAACGGGAAATGTTTGTTCCGACCGACCGACGGAATCGACGACAACTTTGCTCCTAGTCCGTTGTTACTTTGACAGTTTATCTTCGGAAGTAGCAAGCAAGTATGAAGTAGAAATAGGAACATTACGAGTTAATATATGTATAAGTACGAGAAAATTGGGATACCGGCGCATGCTGTCGACGCGAGAATTAATCTACGAATAGGCCCGTGAAAGTACGCGAATCGTTTATGATCGTCAAGTTAAAAGACAAATCGAAAAAAAAAAAAAAAAAAAAAAAAAAAAAAAAAAAAAAAAAAAAAAAAAAAAAAAAAAAAAAAAAAAAAAAAAAAAAAAAAAAAGAAAGAAAGCGCGGATAAAAAGACAAATCGCGATAAGAGCAAATTGAAAAAGATATTCCTCGGTTTTGTTCCATTGGATGCGATTCTTCCTGAAACGACTCGAAGAGATCACGTACAGTCGCGGCGGCGTAATCATTTTTAACACGTCGAGCAAAAAACGCGAGAACAATGCCCAGAAAATATTTCATATTCTTAATTTTGACTCCCTTACCGTATAAACAGGCAGAAAAATAGATCGATTCCATTCTAAACGAATAGATAGATAGAAATTCGGCTAGATCGCGTCGATCATCGTCGTTTCACGGTGACTCGACGCGTTTCGTGAGCATCACATGTTATAATAATTCGGCAGAACGTTACACGACGAAGAGCGTAACCGTGTGTCGCGCCTAAGTTGTTCGTCGCGGATCGTCGCTCGATGATCTTCGATGCGCGAATCGTCGTCGCCGTCGTCGTTGTCGTCGTCGTGATTGTTCCACAGCGACACGACCGGCCGGATTCGCCGATCGCGAGCCAATTTTACGAGGAGATGTCGATTCTTTTCGATTTCGCGATCGGTTCAGGGCAATCGATCGGTCATTACCGGTTCCAAACACGTCTGCTTCAAAGTCGCGGACTGATCCTCGAGACTTCGTTTCAGGCCCTCGATCGTTTGCATCAGCATTTGCCTTCGCAGTCGGGACAGTTGATGCTGGAAGATCTGCGAATCCTGAGCGTTTACGGACGCGTTTGCGGCCAACCGTTCTTGCCGAAGCCTAGCCACTTTTTCTTTCAGAGATCTCCTCGAATCATCTGTGAACGACAAGGATAGCGTAGATAATTGTGTATACTTGTCACGACTTATCGTACGACCTGCTTACCGGTATCGTCGGTGGCGGTATCCCCGTCCGAATTTCTCAACGTGACGTGCTCCCCTAAAGTTTTTTGTATCCTGCCATAGGTAGCACTGCCTGCGTACACTTTCCTTTTGACCGGCTCGCTTTGCGGACAATAGGAGGATCCTTCTTTTATGGGACCCATATCGACTGACCTGCAAAGATAAAGAAGGAAAGATTCTTTAAAACTGGTGCCTCGAACAAAATCGACGGATACGGGGAAATGTGGATGTGAAGGATGTAGCGTTCGACACGCTAACCTGAAAGTCATTAGAGGTGCTCGCCTCCTGACGTCGCATCTTTCCTCCGAGTCCGAGGAACTCGACGTTACTCCCTCCTCCTTGGTTACGGCGTTGAGCGACGATCTCGAGGTGCGAAGTTCTCTTCGACTTACTCCGGCGAAAGAATCTGTGTGCGATAAAAAGGTGCAACGAGGCCTATTGACGAGGTAAGGGGAAGTTTGAGAGCGCGTGGCGCACTGATCCGAACCGATGATACCGTTGCAATTGAACATTGTCACTGCCGATGGTGAATTGGTCGTGGACGCCGTCGCCATTCTCGTGTTTACTCGCCGTCCATCGTAATCATCGGGATCCTGATTCTCGTAAACTCTCGGCCGAGAGCAACGAAGCATATTTTTATCGGGTGACTGCCGTTGGCTCACCGTCGTCGTCGCCTTTCTTCTCGAAACGAGAGGGGAGTCGATGGAGCATTTGATCGAGCTCGATTGGAACGTGGTTGCTGTCGTGCAGGGCACCGGTGGGGAAACGTTTCGCTCGACGAATCGTCGTATCGGGGAACATGGTTGAACGAACTGCTGCCTCTTGGGACTGGTATGCTCGAGATCCTTGATGCTGCCACTCTGCAATTCCGGCTGCGAGTTTCTACTCTTGGAGAGGGCAAGTTCGATATTGAGCTCTGTATTTTTGATGAGTTCGACCCGTTTGTTCGTCAGTCCGTTGTGAAACTTTCGTGAGGGCGATGGTACGATGGGTAGGCTGGTTTGATTCTTTTGCATGTTCACCAAAATGTTCTCTGCCTCGAGGATCAATTCTCGATACTTTTTGTCCGCTTCCTTATCGGCCTCGATCAGAGCGATCTCGGAGGCGAACGTTGCCATATAGGTGTTGTTGTCGGTGGTAGTTAGCCGCCGCCTGACGACGTTTCCGTTCACGTAGCTCACCTGTAGATCGAAAGAAAAAAAAAGAGGACCGATATATCGGTATAATCGGTATACGTAGCATAGGCCGATATACGTAGATAGGTAGAAATTAGAGCGCGCGCGCGTACCGAATTGGAACGTCTCTTGACGACATCGAGATCACGATCGGTGACGAGCCGGCCGGCAGACGATCGTTCGTCGGTCGATCGGAGCGGTGACAAATTTTTGTTCACGTCGCAATTTTGTTTCTTGCGACGCAAACAAATCGGTGTACCACCGACGCTTCTACTACCCTGATTGAAGCCCGAGTTTTTAAGCAGCATTCTCTCGACCAGCACGCGGTTCAAGTTTGCCGCCGTTTCTTCGTCGTCGTCGTTGTTGTCGTCGTCGTCACCGTTACGGTCGTTATTGCGACCAATGACTCCCATTATGGTGGTATTCGGATCGCGTTTGTCGAAATTCGGTTTCCTGCGCTGTGAGGATCTCTTTTTCCGTTTTTCGCTCGACTGTTGCTTCTCGTCCGTTGGTTGCTTCTTGTGTCGCGCTGTTTGCTTCTTCGCGGTATTCTTCGCGCTGATCGTTCTGCGAACAGAGGCGCGACGCGTTTCATCGCCGACAGGAAATAGAATTTGCGCATGCACGTACGCCTTACCTCTGAAGCATCGCCGCCGCGGCCGCCGTCGCCGCGTCGTCCCTGTTCCTTCGCTTCATCAACGACTCTCGCAGTCTGCTGCTCCGTCGAGCGAGTTCGCCGGCGAACGCGAAATAAGTACAGTGTCCGGTGTTGGTGAAACGTCCGGTGCAATCGAGATTGTCGAGATCGAGGAACGAACCGTTGTCGATATAGTCGAAGTCATCGTTGCCGAGAGGATCGTTTTCATCGGCACCGTCTCTAACGGCGTCCAGATCGGACAGTGACTCGATGTAGTCCTCGCAATCGGTCGGATCGCTGTCGGACAAAATGTCCGTCTCCTTCTCGTAAACGTAACTTTCGTCAAATTTGCCCATCATCTCGTTCAAGGTGATATCGTCTTCGGATGACCTGGCGCTTCGCGTGATCGATGACGCGGACGAACCGTTTCTGTTACCGTTTCCGTTTCCATTTTCTTTCTCATTCCCGTTCCTATTTCCGTCCTCGTTGTCGTTGCTGCTACTACCGCCGGTACCGTTGCTACCGGCAACGCTGCTTACGTTGCTACCGCCGTCGCTGCTGCTGCTGTTAGTGCCACTGCCGCTACTGGTGCTGCTACTGCTGCTATTGCGTCTTTGCACGGATAAAGTTATCTTTGGCCGAATCTCCATGCCAGATGCTATTCTCCAATTTTGATTTATCCTGCGAGAAAGATTTGGATTGCAATGAAGAAGGCGATCGTGTCGTTTCGACGGCGGAATTCAAGAGGCAAAGAAAACTCTGATATACTAACGGACTCCTTCCGGCGCTCAGACTCTCCTGTTTCAATTCTCTTCTGGCTCGTCCTACCCGCGCAATGCTCGCGTTTACGTCACTCGCGCTCCCAGACGATTCCGTGAGCTTCAGGCCAGAACCGCTGCTGGTATCGTCGATATTCAACCTCGATTTGAAGCCGGTGGTGGTACTGGAGCCGGAAGAGTTGGCCGACAGCCACGGATTCGTCCGGATTCGCGAGCGTTCGCGCGGCGATTGTACGGTCGGTGAGAGCAATGGCGGCGGTATGGAGGAAGGCGGCGGTGGCTCGGTCAAATTGCTCCTCGAAGATTCCGCTGAGAAGGATTCCTCTGTCCGCCTCTCCTTCGGTAGCGCTGATCGCTGTACCGAAAGATCCTCTTCCGGAAGACGATCGCCGATCTGTTTGGCAAAGCGAATCGCGTCACTTTGCAACGTCTGTAGAGCCGATATCTAAAAGGACGAAGACGCGAGTCTGTTCGTCTCCGTTGAATCTGCCCTGCGTGACCAATGACAACGGATCTCGATCGGGATACGTACCTTACTCGTCCTTCCGTACTCGTTGGATCGAACAACGTCTTTCCCCAACTTGTCCATCGTCATGGTTGCCGTAGAGAACATCGCGACACAGCCAGAGACGGAAGGTTCGACGTTGCCCTCGAACCTTCCATGTCTGCTGCGTCCTGAGAGCAAAGAAGCGGAGGCTATCGGCAAATCCGACGAATCACTCGGTTTCTTCGGTCTGCCGTTGTTGTTATTGTTATTGTTCTTGCTGCTACTGTTGTTGTTGTTGTTGTTACTATAGTTGCCTGTGGCTGTGCCGGCATTGGCGTTGGCGTTACTCTGAAAGTAATGGGTGCCGGTCCTGATGTTGATGTAATATTCCGGTGGATAACTGGTTCCAGGTGAGGTACCGTCCGTCGAGTATCCGGTACTGTAGGCGCTTTCCGGAGACGAGAGGTTGACGCTACCGGTGCCAGCGGACGTACCAGAGGACGCGGTCACGGTACCGCACCGATTACCATCCTCTCCGTGCAATCGAATTTCGTCCACGTTCCTGGACGGCGAATCTACCGGATGAACCTGCGAATCCAGACAATCTAAAGTCGGCAACCGTTCTCAAGATTCTTCCGAAATCGGAGAGAGGCAGAAAATGGCGCGAAAAGTCGATATGGAAGAAAGTTGTGCGGTGGAAGCGGCCTGGTAAAGCGGAAGCGTCTAATTGGATAGCAGTTGGCTGCTAGAGGAAAGCGAGTCGACGGAAGCAGAAGGCGAGAGAAAGAGAGAGCGCGATGCCGTTGCCCGTCTCTCGTCTTTTCGCTCGTTTGCTCCGCGATTCTCGTTTTCACCTTTGAGAGAATAGAGGAGACCGTCGCGGCAAAAGAGCACCAAGAGAGGGTTTCGTACGCTCGACGTCGAAACATACTCACTTGGTGCAACGCGGGAGACCTGTGAGATCCGTTTCGAGGAGAATTGGAATTGGAGTCGAAACCCTTTTCCCCTTTGCCCTTTCGATCCTTCTTCTTTTTCGATCGCACGATATGCGCTTCCATCCATGTGCGCAGTTTCGTTCCAAACATGGTGCGCAACGGTGATCGGCCAACGGTGCGCGGGGCTTCGTTCAAAAATCAGCTGTCCTCCTGCCGTGATGGAGGTTGCAGATCTGTTCCAGGATCGTCGAATTCGACTCGCGTTCGATCACGGCGGTGGTGACATCGGCGCTGACGGCGACGACGCTGACGACGTCATCGACGGCGATGACGAGAATCGATCCATTTCGCGAGCAAGCCAACCTAGAGCGATCAAGCCGATCAAAGTTTCCGGAAGCTCGCCAACGTTTCTTGCTGTCGCCAATTTCTAGCCTGTCGCCGTTCGTCCGATTAGCGTGGAAGGCCGACACGTTGCTTGTTCTCCTCGCACCTTGTCCATTTCTCGACGATGCGATCCGACAGATCTGAAACAAAACGCAAGACAAGGATACTTAGATCGTATGCGGTATTGTTTCGGCTTTGTGTCCTGATCGCCCGCCACGAAAAACTCAATTTCAAAAGGAGAATCGAACCATGAGCATGCACGAGCAGCGGCATTGTAACGTTGCCGCTTGTTTTGTCCACCTCGATGCGCGCGCCGCAGAAAACTGTCGTCTGTTTAGTTTCGTTCAAAACCCGAATCGACTTTATCGATCAACTACCGTTCCCTCTTGGTAACCTCGGAAGATTTATCTCGATGAAGCGTTCGACGAGAAAATTATTTCTATCTTTCATCATTATTACGGATATGACACATCTCTCTTCGAGCAGCGGCGAAATTTTACGCGAAGAGAAGAAAAGTGGAAGGAGAAGCTAACGACGGGCGCGTAAGACGGCGTAAAGATGCTCGAATAAAAATAGGAAAATAGAAAAGCAAAGAGAAAGGGAGGAGAGGACAATGAGTTTCTGATCGGTGGAACAAACGATCCGAGGGAAAAGAAGAAATTCGTGTCGCGAAAGGGGTGAAAGCTCCCGTTTGTTTTCGACGCAGCGGCACAGCGCCACCTGCTGCCTAAGTTTAACCTTTCTCGGTTAGCGTAGAAAAAACAAGCATTGACTAGATTCTGAGATACAGGGAATCGTAGTGAAAGTTCGGAAGTGGACTTCCGTTTGCGATATTTCGCGAAAGAGAGCACAACGACGAACGGAAGACGCGCGGGTTAAGACGATTAAAAACTTGCGAAGTTGAGGTTCGCCATTTTGAAAAAAATCGTCGACTCGGAGAAAACGCCGTGCGTTGTTGTTCGAGCGTCGTTCCATTGTGCTATCCTGAACGAAAGAGAAACACACGCCGAACGAGAAACGTAAGGAGAAAACAATCGACCAAGACAATGGACGATCCGCTACGCTACGCTATACAGTGGTTTCATCTTCATCGTCTAGTCGTAGGATACAAAGCCGGCGAGCTCGCGCGTTCGCGGTTACCATTTTCACTTCAATTTAGAGTTAGTTGTTTTTTTTTTTTTTTTTTTGGATTACGTTGTTAGTTGCAAGGGACGGCGTTCTCGAGAACTAGCAGCCTTTATTTTGTCCAACGGAGAGACTTGGATTTCGTTGGACGAACTCGCAAACTGACATCGTATTTCCGACGGCGAAGAAAGACATCGAAGGTAGCGTGCAACGATATTCCGAGAAGAGAAAGAAAAAAGTCGATCGAATCGATGCGACGTTATCGTTGCGAGGCGCGTATAAAGAAAGAAGCGCGGTCCTTAACCCTTCGATCGCACGTCGAATAACGAAGAGGTCAGAGTGCGATCAGCGTACGCTTAACGAGGATGCGATTAATTCGATTAAGACGCAACGTCGCTCGCTAGGATAAAAATAATCGACCCATTATTGATTATAATTTTTTCGCGCGTGCGAGCTAACGCGCGAGCGTACGAGAATTCTGGAAATGTAGAGCCGCTTTCGACAGACTGTCGCGACAGCGGGAAGCGAGTGGATGCGATACCGCGTCTTCTCAAGAAATCGCGAACGGGAGAAAGGGAACGAGATTCTCGAGAAAAAGTAGTCGTGGGCCCGGGGAGATCGCGACTGGTAGACGAGTGGAAGAGACGCGAAAAAGCGAGTAGCGGCTAACGGCTAGCTAGAAAGACGGGATTCGGAAAGGGTTCGATCGAGCAGCCGCGTGGGTGGTTCGGAGCGCAGCGGAGGTAGCGACCACGACCGTGCCGGGGCAAACGTTGGTCGCCATGGCAACTCTCGCAGCTCTCGCCCCAGGCAACCCCCGGGGGATCCACGGGTCGATCCCAGCGATCGATCGATCGATCTCGAAGCAACGTTCGTTTTTCGCGAGATCTGTTTTCTCGTCCGAACGACATACCGCGGCTCGACCCTCGTTCATCACCACCCCCGCCTTTTCTCGAAACATTTCCCTTTCAGGCGTAAACTCGAACGAGGAACAAAACAAGTCGGTCGCCGCGATTTCACGGTTCGAGTCTCGATCGGTTTGCTCGTTGACCGTTCGGATCGATCCGGCGCGCCATCTCCTTTTGCCGTTGCATTCCTGATACCTCCGACGACTATACTTCTTCACAGAAGCGTATCTCGCGTTTGTTTCGCGAGAAGTCGCACAACGCGATCGATCGAGTTGCGCTCGATCCGTATCGCTTATATTATCTATACCTAAATACCATACCCAGTACGTAATAACGTTAACACTGTGAGTCATCGACGACGGTTCACGGGCACATACGCGATCGCAACCGCGCGCGTTTGTTTCTGACCCGAACGACTTGTTCCGCTCGAGTTGGACGGTTGCCAAAATTATGTAACTCCATGATAACGCGGCCACAAATGCGGTGACTCTGAGGTAATTATTTAGAAAGTTTACCGCCATCTTGAATAAGTCGATAATTTTTTTTTTTAATATATGTAACGTGTAATTTAATATATTTAATATGTGATTTCAAATGACATTTTTCTGTACATATAACCGCCGCTCGGTCTTAGTTTTCGATATATTTGCAAAAAATTGTCTATATTACTACAGCGAAGTTTGCCTATGATAATGTGCGTTCGTACAGCGTATGCGTGTCTCACGGAGACTGGATAAAGTAACGCCTAAACCAAACCTAACTCTTATCTTTTGTTTATAGTTTATATAGGCCCGGGTTAGGTGTCGTTCTATCCGGTTGCCTCACGGTGACCGGTAAACCAATACTAACGCATATCCGCTGTCACGGATGCACACAACATAGACAAAATTCCCTAGAATGGTACCGATAGATTTTTTCAAATATCCGAGAACTAGAAAAAGTCCGGTAGTAACATGCGAAGCAAAATGTCGTTCAGACTGTTGATTTCTACAACGTGTTACAAAGTCGTCGAAATCCAAGTTGGCGACAGCTTTCTAAATTGTAATTACCGACCGATGATCATCATCTGTTTAGTGAATTTCGTTGCGAAACCGGTCGATACGACACAGTGAGAAAGTTTGCTTCGTTAGGGAAGCGACTGGATTCGTGACTGGGGAAAAATATAAAGAGAAGAGGAAATGACAAACCTCGGTCAGGGTCAAGGACACGAGGTAAAGCATGGTTGGGTTCCAGGCGGAAAATCGTCGAACGGCCGAGAGTTGTCACGGTCGGTACAGCTATCGTTATGTAATCGCTCGATTTAGGATATTTTGCTGTATCGTAAATCAAGCTATAAAATGAAACGTTACGTGTAACTTTGTTCTCGAAGAAGGCGCGAACTCAAGAAGTCGAGTCGCTGCTATTCGAATGTCCGAATTGGGATCAGGAGGAATACAACGCGAAACGATTCGACCGTCGATTTAATTCCGATTAACGTTGGTATCTCGGTAAAATGAAAAGCTAATTTGTAGGTTCATTTGGTTCAGTGGAATAAAGGATAACGGGTGTTCCCTTCCTAGAACACGGTTTTCTCCCCGAAAGAATCTCGCGACGACGGCGTGAGGTGAAAATATACGCGTTAGAAAAATATACGAAACGATTGGCACGATTGACGGCCAGTTGGCGACTCGCCAGTGCGTAGATACTCGCCGTGCGTAGACGCCTGTATTCCAATACTTTTCGACCTTGCCCGGCTTTCTTCCAGAGCTTTGGTTCGGTTTATCGAAAGTCTAAAACGAGAAAACGATCCTCGATATACATACCGTATACGTGTATGTAGCATGACTTCTCTTCCATCTATCGACGAGCTCAAACACAAACGATCGAGAGTGGCGAGAGCAATTTATTTGAAGTTTTACACGACTCGTTAGAAAATTTAAACGAAACGTTAATCGTGATGGAGGCCGAGAGAAATAGCAAAAGGCGTCCCCTTTGCTTCAGTTGTCGGCGCACCCTCTATCGGAACGGCTAATTCGAGTCAACTACCCTCCACGAGGATCCTCGTGACCAAAAATAATCCATCCATCCGTTCGCTCGCCCGTATCTATTGGTCGCGTGACGCGTGATGCGACGGCTCGCGCTCATCAGACTCGCCTTTCTCAGCTCCGACGAACGCGAATCTTGGGAATAAAGCACACCGCGAGTCGATTACGCACCACTACCCCTACCGGGGACTAACTTATCTCGTTCGCACTTGTCTTCTCCCTTTTGTGTTTCCTCTTTGAGCGTTTCCTTCGCAAGCTGATTCGGTCACGATCATTTCCCGTCTGTCACCACTTTGCTTCGAGTAGACTTCTGTACGAAATTTTCAGACTGATGAACTCTTGGCACGTCTTTCTTCGTTCAGCCTTTTTATTTCTTTGCCTTTCGAGAAACGCCACGCCTCAGCGCGCGATGTTCCCGGGAACAAACGATATCGCACGTCGGCTCGCGTTTCCGGCCGCGAGAGCCGTGCCGTATCGCACGATAGAACGCGTTCATCGAGTATCTCGACTACGTATTATTCTCGAAGAAGAAGATATTCTACCCTTCGACACGACTCTCGGTAACGTTAATCGTTCCCCGAGTTGTCTTACTCGCGATAACGCGAATTCTTTCTCTCTCTCTCTCTCTCTCTCTGCCTTTCCATGTTTATCCGCGAAAATATTTCCTGGAAATTCGACTTCTATCCAGAGGAGCGCAAAAACAATGAAACGATATCTAGCGAAAAGTTGCGTTGAGGTTGCTGCTTGATAAAAAGAAAGGAAAGCAGAAAAGGGGGAAACAAGCATTTTTATAGTTTCTATGCTCCGTAGAAGCGGTCGCTCTCGAAGAGACTGAAACTGGATTGGTCCATCGTTTTATGGAACGCGACGCGAGATCTATTTTCGTTTCTTTGTTCAAAATTCCTTCGAGACTCGTAGATATTTACACCGCGTCCGATCGACCGTTTGAATAATTGGAAAATCGCGACGAACCTTTCGCTTCGCCCATACCGTCCCGTCCTAGGTGTTCTCCTCGCGTGGAATTGGTCCGCGTTCGCAAACGTATATAGGTTATGTAACGATAATGGCTAGCGTGCGACGGACTCGAGCGCACTGAATTCGGAAAACCGCGCAAACGACGGTCATCACACTTACCATGACCGAACTAAAGTTGTCCGTCTACGTTCGTTTTGTTGGTACGTTTTGTTTTACGTGTTTTCTCTCTCGGACAAAAAAACGGATGCAACGACGACGGCAGCTTTTACGCGTCGACGCATCGTATTACAACGACCCACCGTCTATTGTACAATCTTTAACCTGCGTTATTCTCCAAATATTGCATCACAGTATCGTCGTTTTTTATCGTCGCGTTAATAAGATTACGGTATTAAGATTCTTTTCTAGGAGGTCAATATAGTACGTAGTAGAGAGAAAGTCGTGTGTTCGGATGCTAGGAGACAAATCTGATCCGAACCGCGGTTATTTGTCCATAAATGAGTAAAGCGCGGTGAAGTTTGCCGATTGACAAGCTTTCGGTGGAATAACGAACGTTAAGGAATTGGGGTCTCGGAAGGAACGTATTGGAAGTAATGCTTTACCTTGCTTTCCATCGAACGTCATCCTCCATCAGTTACGATCTCTTCTTGCGCTTCGAATATACCGAAATCCGCCGATCTCGATCAAGTTCTCCGTGAATCGAACGGTTACTCAACGATTCCACATTGGAGAAATTAAAACGCGTGAAAAGATGCGCGTCGCTTCTTACGCGAGACGTGTTGTATGGACCGTTCGAGAAGAGAGCAAGAGGCACGGCCGCAGTGCGGCCGGCACGCGACACTCTGATACTACGGGAACGAAACCTCCTACCTCACTGACCGTTCCGACGAGACTGAGCGCCGCCGACTACGCACCCTTATTGGGTGGGCACGTTGCAGGGCCGTACTCGAATGGGGTGCTCTCCCTCTATACTCTATGTACTCCCTTCCACCTGATACTGTCCGCTTCTGTCAAGCTCTCGGCTCTTTCCCGTCGATACGAGCCATCCCACCGCCTCACTCGGAATATCGACACGAACTAGAGAGCACGAACCGTCTTTCGAATCCTACCTGATTTCGTGCTCCTCTCGCTCTCGCCACCGACAGAAACCGACCAATTCTCTAAGTCTCCACAGCTGACAAACCTAGACGACTCGATCGAGTTCGATGTCCGACGATGTACATTGTTGTACATACATACATACATAGCTGTCCCTTTTGCGTGTCCACGGTATCCTCTACGAGAAAACGCACGATCTTAAATAAATCAATGTTACAGCGTTGACACGATTACATAGTATATATATATATATATAATGTATGCTATACGAGCACGACTAGTGAACGAGCGATACGTCCCTGTGCAACAGTGGCTAAACGGGACGACACCCTTCGACAACGTAGGGTAGCCAGATCCAATCGAGGGGACTTTGGAGAATTCCCGCTCTCATTTCGTCGAGTATTACCGTAGAAAAGACACGACAACGATCTCTTTCGATTTTACGATGTATTTTCGTAAGATCGATGCATAGAATAACTGTTTCCTACTTCTCATCGTCTTCGGTTTAATGAGAAGGAACCGTTTAGCTTGAATTATCATTTAGCGACCTTTTCCACTTTGTGCCTTCCATTGTTCGTGGCTCTTCGTGGCTTTCGACAAAGCGACGTCGAACCGCCTCAAAGTATCGAAACCTTCGGCTTTTATACCGCCAAATGAATACCTTTCGGGGTTGCATCGCGAACAAAAAGGAAGATTATCGATTGCTCGGTCGAATGCCTGCCCCTAGCTTTCTCGCATTTACATGCTCGACTTTCCCGTTCGACTAAATCCGAATCTGTCTGCCTTCCACGCCAAATGTTGGAATGTTGCCTCGCGTCAATTTTACTCTACACCCTCGCTCCCAAATCTCCCTTTTTAATCTTTTGACAGCGAAAAAAAAAAAAAAAAAAAAAAAGAAAAGAAGAAAGGAAATTGGGGGCACAAACGTGAATTCGTCGAGACGATAATTACGTAGGTATCTCACCAGAGGGATGCGATATTATCCGTATACGAGTTGGCACTGTTTCGAGCCTGGATTTTTGCCAGGATAAATATTGATCTTGTCGCGTCGGAGGATCCTCTCGACTTTACTCGATTCGATTCGACGATCGACACATGTTACGCGGCCGAGCTTCGAAATTGGTGTGCTACCTTCTTCGCCACCCGCTTCCCGCTTGCACCGCGGAGACAAAGGAGCGCAAGGAGTAGGAACGATTCGATTAAGCTCGAGCGTAACGTAATGATCGAACGCGATTCGGAATTCCATTTTGCACAATCGCGTTTCGCCACAAAATTTCCAGCGAAGAATCTAGATAACTTATTTGATTCCGTGCATAATAAAAAGAGAAAGAAAGAGAGATAGAAATAGAAAACGAAGAATGGGAAAGATAGTTCGAGGCAGAACCGCGGGAACAGTACAAAGAAAGACTGCCTACAGTCTACAGCATAAGCTCGCGCGAGCGACAATTCGTGGCTCGTTGACAAGGCACGAAGGGCTATCGTCGTCCTCCGTTTTCTCTTGCTTGAGCTTGGCTTCGCGATCGACTCTTTTCGCTTGATCCGTATAGACGCGGCCCGCTACCGAAACTAACGGGAAAGGATAACGAGCCCTTTAAGAGAATTCGCTCGTTGCGTTCCCAACGAACCTTCCGCAAACACCCTTCGTCGTTCTGGCAACACCCTCGAACTCGCTTCAAGGTTCCCGCTACGAAACACCCAGCCACAACCTTCGCGATTGTTCTTTTCTCCACCGAGCAGTCACGCGCACAGCTTTCCTTTCGCGTATCTTGCTTTCGGCTAAACGGCGTGTGTACGCAGTCCTTTCATCCACACACACGTTATTCGTTCAACCACTCAAATTCATTTAAACGAGCATCGCGTCGACCTAATTCACCGTGACATTCTGCTGCTATCTCGAGCAGGCTTAGATACGTACTTGCGTGTGCAGCCTTTAAATGCACGCGCTACCAAATTGCACGCGTTCTACTTCCGAGTATGTATCACCTAATTAGGTGGAATACGAAAAGAAACGCGCGTTCCCGGGTTCGAGCGTATCGATCTTTTCCACTATTAGATGTTTCTTCTACCCTATCCCATACATTGTATGCTCGCATGGATGTAGATTACGCTTCTATTTATCGTTATCAGTTCCGCTACTTGTAATTTGATACATTTAATAGAGCTACGATATATTAGAAACGACGAAACAAGTTGCCTCCGTGGCGCAATCGGCTAGCGCGTTCGGCTGTTAACCGAAAGGTTGGTGGTTCGAGCCCACCCGGGGGCGAATTTCTCTTTTGCCACATCGATCCCTTTCCAGCGAGGACTTTATAAATGACAATGAATATTGTACGTATATTGTACCAAGCACCGAACAAGTTTAATCATTTTTTTTTTTTTTTTGTATGGTACTTCGTTCGAAAAATTGTTAAGCTAAATCTACACCATTTTCAAACAGACGAAGCAAACGGAACTGAAAATCATCCCCTGGTATCGTCTTCTTTCCTTCCTCCTTGTTCCATTATTTTTTAACTTATTTGATATCAAAGCGAAAAAAAATAGATCTATATATTTAAAAAAAAAAAAGCAATCTATATTTTAATAAGCAAATCTTGCCGATACAGCAACAAAAAATAACATTCCGCCCAACGTGGGGCTCGAACCCACGACCCTGAGATTAAGAGTCTCATGCTCTACCGACTGAGCTAGCCGGGCTATATTTTTTTTTGCGATCTTTGATACAGCAAACTATCTGTATTACGTACTGATAAAACTGCCTAACTAATAAATACATTTTTTCGATACTATCGTCGACAATACTTTCGACGTTCGATTCTTGCGAATGTTTCGTAATAGATGCAAAACGTGGGTTACGGAATAAGTTGCAAATTTTTGCTTAACGCCATCGTTTATTTGATGAGATCAAGTACTGACGATAACTTACTTCACGTTTTACACTAAAAAGGTTTTCGTAATTTCTCGATTTATGTATGGCGATAATGTGCTGTAACGTAAACGCCTGAAACTTTTAGAGCAATTTTCTTGTTTTACGAGGCTTTCTAAGGTTTTATCCGAGAACGAGCTAAAGTTGGCTATATCTCTGGTGTGTCTCTTAAGATCTTGTCGGTATATAGATAAATAATACATGTTTCTGGATATAGTTTTACCGACACCGTTCGTAAGTTAATGCTCGACGTAGAGCAACGTCTCTAGACCCTGAAACGCATCCGATATACGCCTTTTTAAACGCAACGCAACTTAGGTCGAAAATCTTGTTTGACCAAACATACCATCC
The DNA here is from genome assembly GCA_014737525.1 of Bombus difficillimus. Lineage (NCBI taxonomy): Eukaryota > Metazoa > Arthropoda > Insecta > Hymenoptera > Apidae > Bombus > Bombus difficillimus. The sequence goes on along the minus strand of JACXIT010000005.1, from coordinate 592,736 downwards.
ACTTTCAGGCGAGATCCTGTCGAGAACATTAATGACGAACACTTTTCTACCGTTTTCCAATTCAAATCTAGGCGAAAACCTTCAGAATCTCAACATTTATTCTTATACTTTACTTTTAAAGTTATTATATCCATATATGTATGTATGTATATCAACCTACCGCTATCTTTCTCTCTTTGTGCAGCAAAGTTTTTATTCGATCTTTTCTTTTATACTAATCTTTAAGCAGATTTAATTTTTTCCTTGATTGAAGCGTATTTATCGATGACAATGAAAAGTGGTAGATACTCGGATAATCGAAAAAGAAATATTAAAAATAGGGAAAACAAAAAAGGAAAAAGGTACGAAAAACACCGACGAGGATGGGATTCGAACCCACGCGTGCAGAGCACATTGGATTAGCAGTCCAACGCCTTAACCACTCGGCCACCTCGTCAACCGTTAACTTTTTATTTCAATACACAGAACATGATACATAAAAAATTTGTCAAACAATTTATTGTTATTAGATAAGCCAGCCTTGAATCGCAAAGGATAATTGCGTTTCGAGTGATAATTATAACGTCTCGATAATGTAATTTTCTTATGCGATCGATTTAACGCAACGTGGCTACGTAATCTAAGATCTAAGATTTAGTATCTCGTCCGAGCTTAAACCATCGTATCGGCGAGAGAAGTTCGATGATACCTGGTTCGGATGTAATACAACTGACTGACCGATTACACGAAGCTTTTATCGGAAAGGTTTAAAGCGACTTGGATCAAAGTTGGGCGATGGAATTCATCGGGATGGATTCGTTGTGGGGGAAGCGAAAACGAAATAGCAAATTCCTGGAAAAGGTGTATCAAGAGACTAGTCGTAATTAGGATATAAATGTTGCTATAAAACGAATAATTATGGAATATCGTGGACTGATCTCGAGTGGAAAACAGAAGAAAAAAAAAAAAAAAAAATAGAAATCGTTATCATCTGCTTACAAAGAAACTGGTTTATTCGTATGAAAAATAGGTATGTATCGTGGTGCGCTGGTTTTTCACGTGTAGGAAAACAAAAGGTCTTGTTTCATTGGCTGGCTGCCAGAATTGACTCGTCGGCGATGCTACCTGCCTGCCATTCTCGCGAGCAAATTCGTCGAGGTTATGTTTTGTTCGACCGGCAACCGGTGGTCCGCTGTTCTTCCCTGACCATTGGATACAAACGCGCGCGTTAGTTTGTATCAAGGATGCGACCGGGTATGCAGCTTAATAGAGAGACAGAGGATGAAGAGCGTAAACGAACGCAAAACATTGGCGAGTGTTGGAGAGAAGAAACGAGGGAGAAACGGACGCCGAGGATCGATCGGTGACATTCAGCGATCGCCCATTACTAAGAAGCAGCGAGAAGGTACTTTTTCCGTGAGACAAGTAGCTTCTTCCAAGGTGCCAAGATTAGCTCTCAAGAGGACCTCCGCGATTACTTTCTCGGCGATAATACTTTGACGAGGCATCGATTTCCTCAATTTGCCAGCCACATAACGACCAAACGTCTCGAAATGGTCGTCCGTTACGGAGCTGGCAAACTGTCTCGGAGAGATTTCACACGTCGAGTCCTTCGGCTGACGATCTTGAAAGCTTTCCGGTTGTTGATGACATTTCCTTCTGAGAGGATCGGTCGATGCGGAGGTGGAAATTCTTCTGGCGTACGAGCCCTCGGTTTCAAGGATGATCGGTTGAAACGCCGGAGCAGAGCTAGCTGCCGGGGACGGTACAGGTGACGGTGGCTCGATCTTGTCTACGTCCGTTTGCACAGACTAGAAAACAGTTACGTTGCCAACTGTAATTCAATGCTAGCGATATGGACTATGGTGGTATCGATCAAAGTACGCGTATATGTATAACGATCAACGAACGAACGCGATACAAACAGAGTCCAACGTCCGAACGAAGCATTCGATACGTCGTTGCACCGACTCGCGTTGTTACGTTCCGCCTTATCGTATCGCGTTGTTAGGTTTCTATCTTATCGTATCGCGTCGTATCGTGTTGTATCGTATCGGGTAGTATCGCGTCGTCTCGCGAGTTTGCTCTCAATGAAATATAAAAATGCTTTCCCACCAAGTATTCGTGGAAGACTGTTTTAAATATACGAATATATGGACGAACAAACCAATATTTCGACTTTCTTTTTCATTAAAACGTAATTCTCAGCGCATCGTAGCGCTCGTCGAGTTTTCCGATCGATAAAGTGCCGTAAAGAGGAAGAGAAATGGATAGAGCGAAGGTTAAAAAGAAATTAAAAAGCGAGACTAAAAATAGCAAGAAAGAAAGTATGAAAAGAGGAAGAAACGAGCTTGTCGCTCGTATCGAAGAGACGTATTGCTCGCGAAATATTTATCTTCTCGTTCTCGTCGTACTTACTACATTCGTGATGTAGCACGACGTCACAGAACGAAACGCAACTTGACGCCTTTTATTACTTGTTCACGAACGAGAAATTTGATTTTTCAAAATATTGAAATACCAAAAGCTTGCGTGTTCGTTTAAGAATACAGAAGTAAAAGTAGAGCGCAAATGAGCATAGATAATAACGAATGGGAGGGGAAGAGAAGGGACGGTTTAAGGGGAAAGGGAGAGCGAAAGCGAGAGAGTGCGAGAGTCTGGATTTGCGCAGTCTCGGTAACTCGAGAAAAATTGCACGAGGTCGTACCATCATCTCCTCTTGAGAGAGATCCGTTGGGTTAGCCAAAGCATTCTTAAAGTCTCTCTCTTCATCTAGTGGACTCGTTTCGTTTTGTTCCGCTACGAACTTTAAAATATCGTAGTACCATAACGAGGATCTGTATCGTAGTCGAGGATTCTGGACCATCTTTTGCGAATTTCGCACCTTTTTGTATTCCCTTCTGAACGCGGTTCTAAGCGTGTTGATTTTTCGTATGACAGTCTCTTTATCCGCGATCGGATTAACCTCCCTCAATTTTTGCACGAGAGCGTCATAAGCACGATTTCGAAGTATCCTGTCCTTGTATCCCCTATACCTGACCTGCCACAAGCAGCGGAAACTACGGTAGAGGTGAATGAATTCCGCGAGGAAATCGTGCGAGTATCCGACCAAATCCGACATGTTGCTTGGTTCGCGCGGATACGATTCCCAAGGAAGTCGATCGGAAATCGATCTTCGGCTTTTCGATCAATTCATGCACTTACGAAATTGCGTGTTTTTATATAGATGTACGGTCTTTGAAGGAACGTAACGCGATCTTCTCGCCACGCGGTTGACTTACGATCGAACGACGAACGGGAGGCACAAGTAAGATAAACGTAGCGTGGATGACCGCGCTCGACGTTCGACTGAGGGGCCACCAGTCCACACGAGTCCACAGGCCGCTTCTCGAACGGACGATCGTCAGATGGTAGTCAGATGTCGATCGTATGCCTGCCTTTGGAAACGCGTACCTACGCGTTTGCACAAACCACCTTGTTGCCGACCAGATCTTTCTCCCTCCAGCAATCAGAGGTTTGCCCGTGCTTGTACAAGCGGCCCTACCACGACAAGCGCTCCACGCCACTCTTTCATAATTACTCACATTCGTTTTCAACGCAGCAATTTTTTTCTTTATACTCCTTTTTCTTCTATTTACCTTCGAATTACATCGATTAAATAACTAATACCTTCTTTAATTCTTTCTACTTTTGCGTTAAGTTCTTCTTTACAAACTGATTCTTCGGGAGAGAGAGAGAGAGAGAGAGAGAGAGAGAGAGAGAGAGAGAGAGAGAAGCGAGGACAAGGTTTCGATCGAAGTGTACGATTCGACTGGAATCAGTGCACTGCACGCAACGCGTTCACACTAGAGAACGTTTGACAGTCGTTGCGCGTAATCACGTGGTATTCTCGCGATCGTGTAACCGTTCACAACGAATTTTCAAATCGTAGAAAGCTTGAAATTCGCACGGATCCAGTCGTACTTGAAGCGCTTTGTGTTTTACCAGGTTCGAGAAGGTTTGCGCAAACGCGAAGCGTGACAAGAGGAACCGTGGCGAGGTGTTGCGGAGCAGGGTGAAGGCGAACCGACTCGATGGGTCTCTGTCTGCGTCCAATGAAAGCTATTTCCTGCTAGTGTTGCCAACGTGACCGCGCAAACACGTTTCACGAGCTGGTCGAGTGCGACAGTTTATGCACCGCCACGCCTCGACGTGTACCACTCGCGTTCTTAGTGCTTCGTACGCGTTAATTGTTGACGAAAGGTTACCGTTCGACGCTTGCCTCCAGACATTACCACTTAAATAAATCTCGTGGCAAATCTATCTGTTTTATCGCGAAACTAGCGAGCGCGCACGTGCAAACCACGCTGCATAGTCTCGCGGAATTGGTTACAGTTTCGAGATCGCGGAAAGTATCTCTGGAAAATCGAAATTGCGAAATCCGAGAAGCAAACACGGCCGAAGGCCGGTTTCGCCAGATCGGAGGACGATAGCGCTGCCGCTATGTGCGAACCTTCGCGCCTTATAAGGTACTATAGTCGCCAATTCGTTCGTCACTCGATTCCCCGTCATCTCGATTCTCGCGATAAGTCTCCTTCGTCGTTATTTATTTATTTATTTATTTGTTTGTTAGTTATTTCCATTTTGAGTTCGAACATTCTAGCTTGACGCATTTCTTCGTGCGATTTGCAAAACGTGAAATTTGAAAAATAAGCCGAGGTAAAAGATTGAGAGAAAACGAGCAAGAGACTCGTAAGTCATAGGAAGAAAGAGAAGAGAGGAGGAATGAAGAGAACGGAGAGGCGGGGCGGGGCGGGAGTAAGCGGTATTATAAAAGGAGAAAGGCAACGATGTTTAAACACGAAAGACGTCCTTTCGCTTACAGATAACACGAGAAAACGAAATCATCGATATACAAATCGTTGTGCGATTTCGAGAAAGGGAGATTTAGATGGAAGGTGTCGGTGGTGAGCGTCGATTCAAAACGCTGTCGCTAAATCAACGTTTCTCTCGAAATGTAACGCAGACGCGATGTATTTACATCAAATATGTCATGAATTGACATAAGTTACAGTCCAGAAAGCGATACTTTGTCCGAACGCTTAGTACACCAGTGTCAAAACATTAAGGGCTTGCATTTGGATTTGCTTCGAAACGATGCGATTCGCTTGCCTTTCCCTTTCCTATTTTCGTATCTCTTAGAATAAATTTACCGGTACCTGTTTTCCAGAGTATCTATTTTTTCGAAGTACTACTAACAGGCCATTCGCTGAAAATGTATACCACGTAGTATGTTGGGACAAAAATAATTTGCAAATTAGCCGATAACTCCGAGAATTACATAGAAAATCTCTTTCGAGACAGCAATTACATATTTCGATCGATCGATCGATCAAACGTGCGATTGCCAATCATTGTAAGTACATAAGGCGACTTAATTCGGTATTAGCTCGAGCGCTGTTCTTCTCGTAATCGTTGAGCGAATCCACATCGTGAATAACCTAAAATTACATGTACATATGTTTGTTTGGTACCACTTACTTCGAGTCATCGACGAGCTCGCTGTTTTCCCATTTCTTCAAAAAGTTGTGTTTTCACCACCGAACCGCGTATCACGGATCATTTACCGATACCAAACAAATTTCTTTAATCGCAACACGCTTGAATCTGTGTGTGAAGAGATTTTAGCGGAGACTGCGATCCCTAACTTTTCGCGCACGCGCGTCAACTTGTACTTTGTTATCTTCGTATACGAATTTTTCACCGGTACCCCTGTGCTGATTTGTTCTTTGGAATGCTTGGTAGATGAAAATTGAACGCGGCGGCTGAAAATCGCAGCCAGCAGCGTGCGTGCAAGTAGAAATCGTACCGGTGGAATGCACCGGTGGTTCGGACGCTAGCTAAAGTCTCACTGGCGAGACTGGCACCGTTGCGTTGCGTTGGTTCGTTTCACTCATCGTAGGCTTCCACTCGGTCGCTTTCGCGCGTTTATTCCGAGTGCGACGTGTGTTGGGCCGGGTCAGGCCGAGTCGACCAGGCCAGGCCAGGCTAGGCCAGGGCAGGGCAGGGCAGGGTAGGGCCAGGCCAGGCCAGGCCAAGCCAGGGCAGGGCAGGGCAGGGCCAGGCCGGCAATCGCCGCCGTGTACCCAAACTATAATAGATCGCAGCACTGAATACACTTTGTTTATGTAAGCTGTTACGACGGCGTGTAGTTCAAGATCGAAATAAATGGAACTCAGAGTTTCGACTGCCAGTTCCTTTCGAAATACGACGCAACAACCCTTTTTCATCGAATATTACCTTGGCGTATTTTGCTTTTTAAGGAAAAAAAAATGAAAATTTAGCAGTCGCTCTTCGTCCGAACTTGCAATGTGTGCGTGCGTGCGTGCGTGCGTGCGTGCGTGCGTGTATTCTATATGCATGTATATATTTTTTTTTTTTTTTTATTTATTTTATTTGTGCTTTACAATTTGTCCAGAAGGACATTTGGTAAATTGTTATATCTGTAGAGTATAGCATGTGGGTGGCTACCGCCGGTGGGGTACCATCTTCGTGTTTGCTAGGTTATATCCTTTGTGGTATGCATGTATATGTACATATGTATATATACGTATTTTGTGTTTATGGCAGCTTCAGTATTTTGTTTCATAAAACTCAATATAGAGACAATATCGAATGCAAAGCGATTTCGATTATGGAAGACGAACGATTATACAGGAAAGAGAGCAGACGTCGGTATAGCGAAAAGGGGAAGCGATTGCGTTTTTCTTTGTGATCAAAGAGAACCTCTGTCGGTCACCGAATCTGCTACGGAGTCGTTCGCGTTTCGTTCTCTGTATCGTTTGCCAAGAATCGCTTCAACTCCAATGTAAACGTGCTTTTTATTCAAATTTTCAGCTAGACGATGCGACGACACATTCTCGGAAGGAAGATACGATAAGAACGAATTCAAAATGTTTATCGGTTTGGCAATGGATATCGTTCGAGATGCAGATACGATAAACTCGTTTCGAACAAATTCTTGCACCTTTCTTCTCACGTTCGAAAATATTTTTGATTATTGCAATGTGTTCGTTAGGCTTCGTACGGTTGAAAATTTGATTGGTTCGAGTGGTTGATACGATGTAGGAAACCCACATCGGAATATGTATATAGACAAGAAACAGCAGATAGATAGGTTATGAGTGTGTGCGATGTTGCAACTGTTCGGGAAAGCGGTCTTTATGGTTTGTTGGGAAAGAAGAAGACGAAGAGGAAACACCGTGAAAAAAAAAAAAAAAAAAAACCGAAACGATGAACACCGAGTATGAGAAAGAATGCAAAAGACAAAGAGGACGATGCTAATCCTCTTTGTATGGAAAAACCGAGTGGTCCGCCGAGCAGACTACGAAGCAGAGCAGACTTTCGAATAAGCTATTCAACCAGTGCAATATACCGTACAAATATAGCGTATCCCGTCTAGACGACGTGACTTTTCTATACAAACGAAAAGTTACCTCGTTATTTCGCGAGATTCCCATGGAAAGCGCGGCGAACGGTATGGAAAAGCAATACCGAGATGTTGAAGTAAGCAATTGGTCTTCTTTATCCAATTGTTTTCGCTCGTTAAGCAGCGATCGGCAGATTCCTGACGCAAATTGGAACAGCTAAAAGCTTTTTCTCCACGCGGTGCCACTCTACCGACCGTTCGCGTATAAGCTAACATTCCTCCTTTTTCCACACCGCGGCGCGACGTCGTTGTCTAATAAATTCTACTCGAACAAAGACTAAAACGTTTCAGACCATACTCTGCGAGCTGTACCTAATAACCTGGTTTAATTAAAGCTATATTGAAAACCGGCTCGTCTACGAGTCGTTTCTTCGATGTCCAATAACGCAACTGAACGGTGAACAACCGCGAGGAACTGGTGCAAACTCGATTCGAACGACTTTATCTCAACGTATGGGACGTACAATACCATTCCCTGTGAAAGTACATATTCTATAATGTTTGTATGACATCGAGTGACAGTTTGTTCCGATCGAATCATATGGAGAACAGTATAGAACTAATGTAGTTTTCCAAACGAAGAATTAAGCGGAAAACATAATAGGGGATCGATCGACAATTAATTGACAAATGTGGCACGTCGTAATTTACAATGTCACAAAAATTCCAATTGATTCTGAACGGAGAATACTACCGATGATTAACGAGAAAACTCGAAAAATGGGCTTTAAACTCGGTATCTCGGTGAAAAGCTTTGTGTCACGCATACATCGTAGCGATACGAAGGCAGACAATAGAGGGTAAAGTTATGTCAGAGAGAAAAAAGATATTGTGTACTGGAAGCTCTACTATGACTACGATACGTTCCATCAATGACGCAGATTCGTGAAATGGAAAGAATATTTCTTTTGTTCGGATGCTATACGTAGGTGTTATACGTATGCTCGATGAGAAAGTGATAGAAAGAATTTCGTAGCAGTCGTCGCCGCCGCGATTGGGAAAATTTTATTTTTTACTCGTTCGTAATCCTCGAACGGTCGCAAAACGTACTACATCGGGATCGTACAACGCATCGCAAAACTACCAACGAGAGGTTGAATATTTCAGTTCGATCGAATATTCCATAGCCTGTGATGTGAGTACCTCGTTATCGAACCTTGTCTACCATTCCTATCTCACATTCTTGTTAACGGTAGTGCTTTTTCTCTGCGTATAATATTATGCATACTGAAGCTACATTTAAGATCAGGGCTGTATCTCAGACAATTTGTCACCACCGATTTGGTTGAAATTTTACAGATAGCTTCATTTTCCATTCGAAGGTTAAGACCTAAAATTTTGCGAAAAATATTTTCCCACTTCAGTGTCACTTCCTGTAATCTTGAAAACTTCCATGCTTCGATTTGGTTGAAATTTTGAAAATAACTTCTTCTTAGATAGAAACAACATTCGAGGGAACGATTTTTGGTGATTCGAAAATAAAAATTTAAAATTTTGCGGAAAACGTTTTACTAGCGCAATGTCACTCCCTACTTTATCGATACAGCGATGAATGCAAAATTGGACAATGAAAATTTGAAGAAGGATATTTGCGTGAATGATCATGAATCCTTTGTATGATAGATATGTACTTAAAGATATCCCTAATACTACATATCGTATTTTATATAGTTTTGTTTTAGATCTTTTTAACCGGCCGCCATAAAGCGACTGTTGACTAATCCTTGTTGGTGAGATCGTCCCTATTTTGAATAATTACCTTCATTTTATTTTGTAATCTACTTTATACATTTCAGTTGGAGTAACGTTTAATTTTTATTGTTCGATAGGTATGATAGAGCGCGGAGGAGATAAGTATCACTTGGTAACATGCCCTGACAATAAACGCGACGAAACTATACTACTGCCGTTAATCAAGAAATACACCTTAGCTTTCGAGTCAATAAAAATGCTTCTCGCAAAAGTTATTTTTTATCTAAAGGGAACCTGTTATTGCGGAAGTTAAATTATTCTTTTGTATGTTCGATCCATTCTTAAATCAATCAATGAAACAAAAAACCATAACTTCGAGGATGTTTCGTGGAAGAATGCACCGGTTGATTAACGGGCATAACCAATTCGACCTGTGTGTCATAACCAGTTCGATAAGAATGATGAGAATAATAATAACGGTAGTAGTAGTGCAATAGCAGTAACAGTAGCTGTAGCAGTAACAGTAGCAGTAATAGTAGTAGTTGTAGCAGCAGTAGAAGTAATGATAAGAGCAGTAGTGACTGTAGTAATAGTTATAGAGCAGTAACAAGCTATGGTAGTGATTATTTTGACTAGAAATAAAAAAGCACATCGACCGCGTTCTTTTATTCCGCGGACTTTGCTAGACATTGTTTCTGAAATCAATCGACGAAGTCAACGAATTAGAAAAAAACTGTGACTTCGATATTAGCAGTGAAAATAATTGTTTGGGACAGGTACTGAAAAAATACCATTGTTTATTTTCTATTAATAAAATTACGATTCTTACATTTTAAAATACAAATTATATTAACCGAAAAAGGCATTGTTGCTGGAGCCCTCTGTCGTGCAATTGTGAAGTAACGATGCAGGGTGGTTAGACATGTTGTTAACGGTTTGTCCTCCCCCTAATCCACCTCCAACGCATCCAGCAGCAATATCGCCGCTACCACCACCACCACCACCACCACCAACACCACCATCACCAACACCAACACCACCACCACCACCACCACCACCACTGCTGCCACCATTTGTATCGGCAACTGCAACGGGTGCGGCAAGACCAACGTCGCCACCTCCTAGTCCGACTCCTATTCCAGCTGTTCCGCTAGCATTTCTTGTTCTCGGAGGCTTTACGTCTTGCGAAGCTTCGTACGTTTGATTCTGTTGATTTTGCGAATTGATTTCATTGTAAACGAGTTCTTGAATCTTCAACCTAATAAACATTTGTCTATCGAGCGGTAAGCTTTTGAGAGGATTTCGAACACTCATCAAAAAATGATAAGTATCGTCTCCTTCTTCTTCTTGCGAGACCCTTAGTCTCTTTTGCAGAGATTCGAATCTTTTTCGGTCGACTTCCGAATAATTGTTCTCTATTGCATCCATTAAACTTCTTTTTCTACCGATCTTACTCATCTTAGGCGGTGGCATAACTTGATGAAGACCATCATCGTTCGAGAGTAAAGATTGACAAGAATCACCATCTAAATCGTCAAATTGAGTTTCTTCGTGTCCTTCTAAAATATCGATCTGAGGTTCGATTTGCGTTTCTTCTGGCGACGATCGAAGGGCCGCCGAGCAATTTTGCGAAAGAGTGCACCCGATTACTCTTGAATTCATTTGATCTCGCAGGAAGAACAGGCTCTTGAACCAAACCCATTTCGAGTCATGTTCATTAGCGCCACCATCGCATTTTCCTCTATAAGTTTTCTTTAATTCGTTGCGGAAATTGTCTCGTAAGTGCTTCCATTTTGATTTTGCGACGTCCGCTGGAAACGAAGATTCTCCGTTAATTCTTTTGTTACGATAAAAAATTTTTCGAAACTTTCCTAAGTGAATAATGCGCATTCGCATGCATTTGTTACGTCGATAACAAACGACAATTGATAAAATGAAAAATTTATGAAAAATAAATGGCCTAGAAAACATTTCTTCGTCGAGTATAAAATTTTGTAGCGCTCCAAGCGTTTAATCGTTTGCCCACGAATCCAATGGATTCGAATTACCGCGACCTCAGACGGAATATTGTGTAAACGGTAATTAAAATCATGCTCGCTATCAATATTACCATAAATTGTAGGCATCGACTGTAATTAAAAAAATTATAGAAATGGCGACGCAATAACGATCGACCGCATGCGCTCTTAGAAAGTAGCCCGTTTGCCAGCAAATGAATTTAATATGCTCAGATTGTAATTGCTCTCGACACGACTATATCGTGTACACGTACGTATACACAACAAGTTGATCGAGTCGTTCGCTCGGTTATTCGATAACTTGATCGAGGAATGAAAAGGACACACGACATACACAATACTCAATCGTAGGAAGATGGTAGTGGGGAAGGGAATGGTACAAGTAGAAACGGTTGAAAATGTGACGGTAGAAGGGAAAGAAAAAGTGGAAGGGATGCGATCAAAAGGGGGAGAGAGAGATTGAGAGGGAGTAAGGGAAGAGAGAGAAAGAGAGATTGAGAGAGAGTAAGGGAAGAGAGAGAGAAAGATCGAGAGGAGGTAAGGGAAGCGTACAACGACGCAGGCGCAAATAGAAGAGGCGGAAAGAAGAGAGAAGAGGGAAATGGGAAGCGGAAAGAGGAGAGAGAAGAGCGAGGCGTATACTCACTGGAGACCTCGCAAGCCCTCGCGATCTCTCGCCACATCTTTAGAATGACATCGCGATTGTGATAGTTGACGTTCTTCTGGTCCCAGATCGCGGGCCTAGCGTGCACCTCAGTGATCAGTCTCTGGAGATCCATCGTCATCGCGTTCCTACGCGCGTTCGCGTTGCATCTCCTGGACGATCGCTTACTAGCAGCTCGACGGTTGAGAAGCGTGTTGCCGGAGCTGAGTGAGGATGCAGCCGCGCGCGAGCCGCTTCCTCCTCTAGTTACGTTTCGTTGAGATTCGTTGGTGTGCGAAAGCCGATTTTTCGGTTGCTTTGTTGTCGATTCCTCGCTGGAAATCACTTGCTCCCCTGGCTGGTGCTGTTCTTCCTTGATCGGCGGGATCGTGTCGACAGTTTCGTTGACGGTGTCTAATACTTTGCCACCGCCACCGCCACCGCCACCGACGACGACGAGCTCGTCCTCGTCGTCGACGTTACTGTTTCGTCGCTGTTGTCGTCTCCTCTTCTTCCTTTTACGCCTGGCGATACGAGGACTGCCGGCCGAGGAGGAACTCGTGAAGCCGAGCCGAGCGGAGGATCGCAGGCGAGACGAATCCAGGGCTTTTTCCTCCTCGACTCGTGCACGCGTGCCGCCGTCCATACACGGCCGGTACACGCGCGCGTCCAGCCGGGAAGACGCGCACTCGCCTCAACAAACGAGTTCGATACGCGAGATGCTCTTCGGCGAAAGAAAGTCAATTACTGTACGCGCGCACGTTATCGGCCGTACTCGCTCGCGATACGCCGCCGATCCGCCTGGCTGCTTATCCGCTCGCTAGCCAACGCCGAGAACCCAAGTCCGAACCTTCCTTCGCTTTTGCCTACGATTTCAGCTTCGGCTTCGGTCTCGCTCGAGTTTGCGCTCGGCTCCGCTCGGTTCCGCTCGGTCCGACTCGGTTCCGCTTCGCGCGCCACCGCTCGTCACCGCTTGTCACCGCTTGCGATCTCTGCTCGACAACGCTGCTCGTCTATCTCCCAGAATTCCTTACAACTATTTTCCTACCAGACCTCTCCTCTTTTCTCCTTTCCGCTTCGCTCCTCTCCGCTTCTCTCCTCTCCTCACCGCTCCAGTTTCTTTCCTCTCCTTTTCTTTCTTCCTTTATTTTCCTAACTACTATCGTCTCGTTTTCTATTATTATTCCATTTTTTACCTTCAGCCTCAAATCCTAATATGCAGTTAGTACTGGAATTCGAACTTTACCCTGTTCTGTCCCGTCTCCTTGGCACTCGCGAATTCACCGACATTCCTGTTTCATCTATCAAATTTTCCGTACCAATTTCCCATCGGATCCTTCTTCCCCTCACTGATTCGGAAATAATCATACGTTGTACGAATGTGTTTCTGCGTTCGTTAACACGTTGCATTTCAATTGACTTTATCGTTTCCTCTTTAGATTATACATTCTCCTAATAAGATCATGTATCTAAGAAATCGAAGGTATTTTCGTTAATACATGGATCGTTATATTACAATTATACAAGTATGATTCGTTTTCCGATTGATGTTAGTCCGAAAAGCTATTTGACAATTGCACGTTTTGGTGCGTGTATTTGTCACTAAACAAGCGTCTTGCGCTCTCGGTTCGGTATTTGTCGGCACGGATCGTCCCGGCTCGGCTCGACTCGGCCCGACTCGGATTCACTACGCCGCGATACAACGCGATACGGCGCGATGCGACGTTCACGTTCGCCTTTTGGCCTCTTGCTCATCGGTGACGCCTGCCGCTTGCGACTCCTGCCATCGCCATGAACTCTGTCGTAATCGTATTGCACGGCATCGTTTGGCTCCGCTTTGCTCGTCGTTACTTGATTCGATTTATTTCATTCATTTGGCTCGACTCGACTCGATTCTCTATGATTCGACTAATCTCTTCCCTATTTCGTTCGATTCAGTCCGATCCGAACCGGTTCGACTAAAGTATCATAAAACACAAGTTAACGAGTACTTACATCTGTATTCAGAAACGATATATCAATGACACTTATATGATAATCTTTTTCGTACAGTTATTTCTTAAGCGCGAAGGTTTACTCGAATCTGTTTGTGAAATGACAGAATGAATTTGTTATTAAAATATATAAGAGGCTAGGTAGTGTACGTCTCCTTGAGGAGAAACAGCTTTTTCTTAATTGCGATTCGCAATAGGAAAATTAGATAAATTTATTGAAAATACAAGTACCCCTTTAACCACTGTCTGGACTGAATGTATCGTTCCAGATTGAAATTACGAGCGGATATATGCGCTATACTTGATTATATACAACCGTGAATGAGTTACAATTTTGCTTATGAAGCAAAATGAATATTCATCATTTTGAACTTTTTCAAAAAGCATCACCGAGTAATTTTTTTTAACAAAGTTGTACCAAGTATTACACAATAAACTAGATAAAGTCAGAGAAAGGTACTAGGTAGCGTCAAATGTCTGTCTCCAATAGTCGGTCCGGTTGCGCAATCTTTTCCNTTGATTTTATCAACGTATTCTTGCATTACTTTCGAAAACTCTTTGTTCACCATATTTGTTATGCTTCTACGAAATATGGTAGTAATGGCTTTGGCCGCAGCATTTACTATCGGATCATCTTGAAAAATGATGTTGAACTTGCTGAAAACAAAATAAAGATTAATCGATTAGAACTAATTCAATATTCTCGAAAAACTGTGCACTACTTTCAAAACGATGGAAAGTTGTGCTAATGCAAAAACAAATGAGAATTACTCGATTTTAACGATGTTGGCCATAGGGAGGAAAATTTTATAGTAGTTCATATCAAACGCAATGATTATCCGCATCTCCATACCCCTGAGACGACCATGAACTTCTCCCTTCTTCGTGATCAACAAGTCTTTAATAAGATACTCGTAATTGGCCTAAAAAGTTGATAATTTTTTTGTTCTGTAACTTTTCAGAAAATATCGGGTTATCGTTGAGCCCTTTTGATCGGTTTATTCTCTTACGTCAAGAACGTCAAACCCTAAAGCAGCATCCAAAGTGAGAACTTTATCTTGGTAAGATATAATAATATCGTTTGCCCGTCTTACGTTCGATAGTCCTTGAAGCCAGCCCTTCGTTAAATTCAGAGTTCTGTCGTGAATTAGTAGTCCTGACTATAATAAGAGTAAAAGAATGATCGATGTTCAAATTCCAAGGATTTCGGTCAAGTTGATGGTATAAATACCAGTTTTTCAGATAAATCCTCCAATTTCATAGGATCTAATCCTTGCTTCAAAATAAATTTCTGAATCGAGGGTAACATCTCATCGAACAACTTATTAACCTTAGCCGATACCTTCTCAGACATGATGTCGTTTTCCCTGTACCCCAAAAACGTATAAACGATATTTTACAGTAAGGACATGTATTGCCGAAACTGATTATGCGATCTAAATGTATATATATGTCGGAGACGAAAGGACACCGGACCTTCCCTTCGAAATTCAGTAGAAAGTCCCCGATACTTCAACGTTATTAAAGCAGATACGATAGTCCGAAACTTGAGACAATGAGCTTGGGCTCGAGGCGACAACGGGTCGCCTAGCGTAGCCACGGTCAAGGGATGAACGTTGTATCTAACACAGGTATAAAACAATTGTGCCCCTGCCATTAAAAAGAAATAGTCACTGCGACACCCGACGGAAAACATTCCAAGGGCCTCGGCCCCGTGACTCGTTACACAAAACCTATTCTTTTGGCAAGAGGATCGCCAGATGTTGACGCACCCCACAGTAAATACTTGACTAGCCTGAGGGCCTGCCAATAAACCTTAGGATTTAAATACCTGAGGACAATCGGACAGACCGTCTTTACCTAGCAGTCTATAAATCGATCAACCTACGGTAGACAAGAGAAATCTGTTTCCCCAAGGTACGACACTTCCCGTTAGGGCGGCTAATAACCTTTTTATAACCACCAATATAGTAATTAACAAATCAGCAACAACGTCCATCTCCCTCTTTCCGAGCGGAGGTTTTACTCGACGAATCAGATGACTCCGTGCCCTTAGGCACACACCCATCATAGTTTTCCTCTGTAACGTGGACGTGACGGAAAGGCATTCTCCTCCGTGTGATCGTGTTAAGCGGCAACTGGCATCTGCAGTGCAACGAAAACACCAAGTCAAACCAGTCTTTCCTGTGCAATAGGCGAGTGCATTACACCCGATTTCGACTCTTGTGCATATAACNACCCGTTATCCCGTGACCGTGGATTCGCTGCTGAACTCTCAAGACTACATAGCACATAACTATTACAACCGCTTGTTAGCCGAAATACTACTATCCATATTTTGTGAGTAAGTAAACGACACTGTTCGCCACGAGCATGGAAAACTTGGGTGAAGATGTTTTACACGACCGTGATCCCAATTCCGATGCCAACCCGACACATATGTATGTGTTTATGTATATTAACCATAAATATGTAATGATAAAAACTCGCCCGGCATCGAGAAGGTTCGCAAGGGCAGCGGTAAAAACAATGGGGAAGAGTAGTACGAAACCTAGTCGGAGTTGAAAATCCATGATAAATCGAGGCAGTCGACTGATCAATTGTCAACAATCTGGCTACCGATCATCAATTTCATCTATTTTTATTGAATTATCTAATGGCTTATCGGATTATATCGACATTATGACCTTCGTTCAAAAATTTTGCAACGAATACGTTGATAACAGGAGAATTGGATAGATACAATGATCATAGTTATGGTTATCGTCATAAGGATAAGATTTGCTTATCTATTAAGTATCCTGGAATGTACGTCGCTGCACTTTGATATTTTCGACCAACGTATTTTTCACAAAGATCATCACGATGACCTTGGTAATAGATGTCGTTAAACTGTCCACCAAAGCACTCTTACTCCTCCTACGAAAAATTCTACTGGACCTGGAAGACGAAATTATCCGATATAGCGTTACCTTCGACATTACCTTCGTCCTGATAAGTTCAAAAAATGATCTTTTCGTCTTGCGCTTATCAGAAAAGATCCGAAATCTGTATACCGCGCTGCTGAATAAAGAGTAGTTGCTGGAAATAATGGAACATTGTTTAAGACATCGTAAAACACGTTGTTTCATCCGATCGAGAAGAATGTTGTTATTAACTATGATTATAAAAATGTTGTTAAACGTAACGTTCGCATCGATACTGAACGTTTCATCTTTGTATAAGGCGGTAATGATAGCAGCACGTTCTATTTTTGATAAGTTGTGTAATATACCCGAAGAAAAGTAATAGGTTATGTCGATATAGACGTTAAAGGGAAATAAAGAATACTGGAAAGGAAGGACAAATTTTTTCAATTTATTTCGAATGTATTCCTTCCTTCTTTTTCTCCTTTTTCTTCCTTCTTGTCCTCCTTTTAGGTTATAAATTCGATTATCGACAATTGTTTGTATAGATTCAGGAACGCTTTAAGGTGAGGAGGGAGATCGTATTACTTTCAGTTTCGTAGAAGAAAGCGAATCGGTTGCCTGTTTCGAGAGCGAGTCAACTAGGAGGCGAGGTAAGTATGTATGTATGTATGTATGTATGTATGTATGTATGTATGTATGTATGTATGTCGTACCTCGGATGACTTTCAGTTTCAGTGTCTGCTGCGTTCCTGTGCACAACGTATATTACAATAAAATATTGCAGTCATAGTCGAAAAATAAAATTAGGGATTGTGTTTAATTGAGATTGGTGTTGATAGACTGCCCGTCGTTGTGATAACGTGATATCCGTTTTTCGATGCTTCGTATTTCAAAAATCTATGCAACCTATAATATAATCGTGTCTACTTAAAACGTCCTATGAACGGCACATCTCTGATTATGAATCGAAAGAAGATTATCACAGAGCGTCTGACGAAGAAGATGGCATTACTCTTTCTTTATGATTAAAACTCTTTGACCGTCTGTTTCTGTCTGTCTTTCTTCCTGCCCCGCCCCTCACTGTGTTAAAAATATGGTATTATTCGGATAACGTTCTTGTTACTTTCCAACATTGAAAATCGAGTTCTATTTACGAGTAAAGGAGGCTCTTGATTAATCGATGAGATATGTAAATCGACGTTTGAAGAAATAAATAGCGAGCTAGTTGTTGATGACCAGCTCAACCGGTATATCATAATGTTCGCCCGCTACCGAGCTCCAAGGCCGGGCATCTTTGACCAATCGGATCGAGCTTCGTTTTCCACTAGTTTATAATAATATTTGCGTTCCTTTTTTTCAACGCATGAAAGATTATTCGATTTTCCGAAGCAAGACAAAATCACGATCACTTCTAACTTTTAAATCAATGCCATGCTAGATCGAATTCTGGAAACGAAACGATCTCAGATCACGATCTCATCACGAAGCCACTTTCGATTTCCCTCGAGACACAAAGAAGCAAAGTTTGCGAATCGTCAAAGATTTGAAAGGTGCAAGGGGCATCATTCGGGAAGCGAATAAACTATGGATCAAACTCTTCCGATTTACCGTTGCTTTCGTTTAGTTTCCGAATTGTGAATATTCAAGTATGTACTTATTTTGTAAATTCGATTTCACTTGAAAGGAATGCGAGTCTAAATTATCGAACTGGAAGGAACACGGCGTTTCTCGAGCATACTATTTGCTGAGACTGTCATACGTGTTAAACCGATCGTATAATAAGAAAGAAACCTCCCTTGCTTTGACGTCTCAAGTGAAATCTTCACAACTACGTGTATATACCAAAGAAATGGGCGTGGTTAAGATAACACATGAGTCACAGTATCGAGATTTTTGGCTGCTAACGTACAGTATAATTTGATTGCTCGCACAAGGCAGATTACATTTTGTTCTTTTTGCGCCAGTAAAGCCAGTTTTTTTTTTTTCATTTCCCCAATATTTTCCGAAAGTATACGCATGTAATTACAATACGTTCGAAGAAAAGTAATACAACGTTGACGCTGCTACTATTACTATCACACACACTTCTTCCTTTCTATGTGTTTCCAACGTTCGTTAGCACGAAGTACACGATTATGACGAGCGTATCGTTCTTGGCGAATTTTTCAAACTTTTCTCTGCAATAATAGAATCACGGACTAGTTCTCCATCAGGTAAGCGAAGGGAAAAAGACATATTGTGAATGAGAAATTCGTTGGTTCTCTTTTTCACATTGGAAGATAAGCGGCCGAACAATTGGTTGTCAATCAATACTAACATATACGTGACACATTAATAACACATACATGCTGTAATGGTAGCTTTTTTGCTAATATCTCGAAAGTTACATGTATAGGAAAAAGTTACTCAAAATGTTCTACACATATTCAAAAATCATTAGATATCCATAGAAATAATCATTCATAAAAATATTCATAGAAATCATGGAAATAATTATGAATTATTATTCATGATTACTCGACTGAATTCAGAGACGACTATATGTAGCACAGTGTATATACATGTACTTACGTATAAATGAAAGAAGACGCTCGCCTAGATACAGCTTTGCACGCAATCCCATCGTTTGTTTGTCTAATCTATCAAAGTTAAGATCCATCTTTTCTTTTCAAAATAGTTCGCTGACCGATGAAGCGACCTAATGAAATAATTTCTAGCACTGGAAAACATTTTATTGCGCACGATGTCTACGAGCATGTACCTACTAAACTCGACAATGATCTAAACTATAAATCGATATTCGATTATTTCATCGATTTTTCAAAGTCATCTAACTATATTTAAAACATAATGCAACCTTATCGATAATTATTTACAGAGCTGCTACTATTTTGGACTTCGATGATTGTTTAATGTATTCTATTCCTATGCTGTGTGTAATGTAAGTTTTAATTTGGTTTTAGTTTGCCAGATAGTTGCAAAAAATTGTCTGTACCATGACAAGTGAATTCTGTCTACAATTGTGCATCCGTGACAGCGTATACGTTAGCATTGGTTTGCAGACGCTTTATGGCAGCCTGATATTCAACCCAGATCTAATTCTTGTCTTTTGTTTATAGTTTATGCAAAGTCGATATGGCTGGCAGTGATATTGGCAATTACAATGCAAAATGTTGACCTTTACAACATATTAAAAAATCATTGAAATCCAGGATGGCAGCTACTTTTTAAATATATAATTACTATCTTACCTAACAATGTTATGCAAAATAAAGAGTATATACGTGTTAAAGTGTTAAATTCACACGTATCACAAAGCTTAATCAAAGTTGTAAGACGTTAGTGTCCTTCAAAACTTAGTTCGAGAAGATTGTATCTGGGTATAATTAAATTAGTAAACGAGTGTTGCGTTTTTTTGCTTCCAGATCTAGCAAGATCATTTAAAGGACGCGGAATTCTCAGGAGATACTGCTCTATCTCTTATTTATTCTTATATTATTATTATTTATTATTATTTTTATGAACAATGGAAGAACTGCCAAATGAGCCACATGAGCATAACACAGACCAAGCAAACCAGCAGCCACAGCTACAACTTTCTACACAAATAGATAGCGATAGTATTTCTCTGGATCTTGACAAAAAGGCGATACATAAGCGCCAAGAAATATTTATAGTGACATTTGTTAAGGAAATTACAAAAACAATAAACGAGTACAGAAATGAGATAACTGTATCACCAAAAATTGATACATCAGAAAATGTAGTAGAACAAACAACAATAGGATTGATAGGGCATTTCTATGACTGGGCATCAATTGCAATACACTCAATCATGGTTGCTGCAAGATATTCCATTAATAGATTTCATAGGAAAGAAGCTAAGAGAATTGTTGAAGTATTTAGATGTATAGAAGAAGACGAATTAAGAAATATGTTGGTAGAAGCTGGTGGTAATATTTTTTACAACTATCAAATTTATTTTATTATGATCACTGATAAGTATTGGGGAAGAGCAATAGAAAAGTTAGCAATAGATGCCACGAGAAGAGTAATAAGTTATATTGATCACTGTAAACAGCATAATCCAGATATGAACGTCTCTGTTGACTTAATAACTGAAGGTGTAAAGTTAGGTAAATATAGACAAGGCTTTATCATGACAACAATGCAAAAAATCCCTAAAATGCCTAAACAGGGACATACAGTTAAAATATGTGATAAAGAATGCAAAACTTCAGAAGTGTACGAAAATCTAGTAAAAATAGGCGATGGTACTGCTGGTAAATACCATAGTAATACACAGATATTAAATGAGAACTGTCAAGAAGCGATAGAACAACCTGAGGAAGAACGCAAGTACACTTTATCATTAGAGGAGGTGAAAGAAAAAGCAAAAGAAATATTAAATAAAATTAACAAACAAGATTCACAAAGAAGGATAATGAACGAAATAGAAAATGTTCATAAAAAGATTGATGTGTTAAATGATAATATGGTTGGTAAACCAGAAAGTATACAGGTAAGAAAACAAATTTATTACAATATGAGATATCCAGTAAGTTCGTTCACTGGAAGACATAAGGAGTTAGAATGTTTGCATGAAAAATTACAAAATGAAGGTAGAAGAGTAGTAATATTACAAATGACTGTCGTTACTGGTTTGGGAGGAATAGGCAAGAGTGAACTAGTCAGAAAATATGCTGCGGAACATGCTGAAGACTACTACGATAGTGTTATATGGATAAATTCTGATACGCATAAAAATTTAACATGGTCGTTTAAAAGGTTAGCAGAAAAGTTAAAAATACTGATCAGTGAAGAAATAGATGGAAATATGCAAGAAAGACCAGTTAATTCTATTGTAGAAGATGTTTATGCGTACTTTATCGACGTGACAAGTCTTTTTATATTCGATAACGCTGAAGAGTATAAAGTTATTGAACAATTTTTACCAACCTCTTTACATCCTAGTGCTAAAAAACCTTACATTTTAATCACTTCTCGTAATCAGAACTGGGATGTAGATGATGAGGGAAAAATACATGTAATGCAATTAGATGTCTTTACTCCAGAAGAAGCTGCAATGTTTATTGAAAATTCCATAGAAACAAAAGATGGTTTACAAAAGGGAGACATAGAAAACTTAACAAAAAGATTACAATACTTTCCACTAGCCTTGAGGCAAGCAGTTGCATATATCAATCAACAGAATAAAATGTTCAGTAAAAGAGAGTGTGAAAGATTTAAGATAAGTGATTATTTGAAAAAACTTGATGAAAACGCAAAGAAATTATTTAAGGAGGGTTATTACACAGCTAGTGACAGATATTCTCAAACAGTTTTAACAACTTGGGTAACTACCTTAGAAAAGATAAAAGAAGATCAAAATCATGGCATGAAAGCTATAGGTATTTTATATGTCATGGCTTATCTTGCTCCTGACAAGATTTATGCAAGCAAAATGTTTGATAGTGATAGCGTTGAGCTATGCGATAAATATTCAATGATTGACTTAAAAAAAGGAGTGGCAAGTATTCACAGATTGGTACAGGAAGTAATAAGACTAATGTTAAAAGACGAAGATAGAGAAGAGGAAGTTATAAAGGAGGCTCTAACATTAATAGGAAATAATGAAAATATATCTAAGGGGAATACAAGTCATGTTACTTCTGTTTGGAGCTATGCAAGTGGATATAGCGAGTTAATTCGTGAATTTTATTTCAATTTTAACTCTATTCCTACTTACGGCTATAATAACGCTACCCCTTTGCACTTGCTCGCTGAAAATGGCAGTGATAAAGCAGTTAAGGCTATACTAGACAAGGCTATACTAATGAAAGAAAAATTTTCAGAGGAATTTAGGGAGATTATTGATGCTAAGGATAAGTATAACAGAACTCCTTTATATATGGCTGTTGAAAATGGTCACGCAAGTGTTGTTAAACTATTTGTAGATAAGGAAGCAAAACTTGATATCAAGTCTACTAATGTTTACAATTCCCTAAGTACAAAAAAGGCTTCAAACTGGACACTATTACACGTTGCTGCTTTTAACGGCTACTCAGATATCGTTAAAATTCTTGTCAATAAGGACAAAACGCTGGTTGATATTAAAGATAGTATTGGTAGAACAGCAGCAGTTTTGGCTGCTTCCAGTGGCCAGATAAACGTTCTTAAAATTCTAAAGCCTGAGTCATATAATGTATATTTATTGCATGCTAAGTTTCGTGCTGCTAGAGAAAGTGGCAACTTAAAAGATTTCAAGAAATATCTAGAAATCCTTGAAAAGAAACAACTACACGATATAATAAATGTGAAATTAGGAGAATGGGCGCTTTTACATTTGGCTGCATTTGCTAATTGCCTAGACATTACAGAATTTCTTATAAGGAATGGTGCCAAAGTTAAGGATGATAAACCTAGCTTCACACCCTTACACTGTGCCTCTTCCAATGGTCATTTAACTGTAATAAAATATCTTATAACAAATGGAGCAGATCCTAAAGATATTAACGAAGATCATTGGACATCATTGCATGCTGCTGCTCAAAATGGCCATCTGGATGTTGTAAAATATTTTATAGACGAGTGTGATATTGATGTAGATATTATTGATAACGCACGCGTTACACCTTTGCATACAGCTGCTTTTCATGGGAAACTTAACGTTGTTAAATTTCTTTTAGAAAGAGAAGCAAATATCAAAGCAGTTAATATATTAGGAGCAACACCTTTATTTGCTGCTGCTATAAACAACAACCGTGATGTTTATGACTTCTTGCTAAAGAAAGATGCAACGGTGGTTAACACTAGCGATGATCAAACACTTATCGGCAAGCTTAACATTTCAGTGTTACATGTTGCTGCTGCGTATAATGATAAACAAATGATTGAAGATTTGATAAATAAAGGTGTAGACAAGGATATTGGCAAAGATACTAGCCTAACTCCATTATACTTTGCTACATTTTTTGATAGTTCGGAGGCTACTGAGTATCTAATTGATAGCAGGGCTGCTACTAAAGTGGATATAAATAGTCTTTTTATAAAAAAAGTCTTTAGAGAAACAGTAAAAGATAGTACTTTGGAATCTTTGCCTAAATTTGTTAGGACATTGAGTAATTTTACTGATATCCTTCCTGATACCATACCACTATCAGCAAATGACTTGAAGAGTGTTATTGAAAAATTAGAACGTATTTTAGGTCCCGATTTTGGATGGCTAATAGATAGCTTGAAGATATATGTAGAAAACAGGAAAAATGCAGATTTAGATCTTCCCTTGCATGCAGTATTTTTTACACAAGAAGTTGGCATTAATTCTAAAGATAATGATGGATAATAGGGCGATTTCGAGTCAGTGGAGTATTTAGCGTAGGTAATAAGACGCGGAAACCTCTCTCGAGGAACCGTTTCAGGTGTAACGTCAATTCACATCACAGACCAAATCACACACCGCGGGCAGGATGGCGCCCAGATGTCTACACATCCTTGCCGCTTACCCTCAATAGTCTCAAGTACCCGCCATGGGTCTTGGAATTTTCATAGTCAAAGTCCTTCAGACCAAGCGAGTATCTCTTGTCGAAGGTCTCCTTTCACTTTTATTATCTACTACGGTTTAATACGAAAAAGTTGGTTTTCCTCGCGTCTGGTATGTTCCGTTAGCAACTTTCTCACGAGGGCGGCTAGAACCCTTCCTGGTCTACCAACCTTCTTATTACTCAATCGAAAACGATGTCTACTGTCCTTACTTTCCTAGCCCAAATTGTCATCAACAAATCCGATGGTCCCGTACGCTAGATACGCCCATCGCTAACTTTCCTCCGCCGCATCATCGTCACCGAACTCGACTGGATTTTCAGTTTTAGATCGGTCAACATCTCTGGACTAGTTTTACATACTTCGATCAGTCAACTTCTCCGGACTGATCTTCTATCCTTAGTTCAGTCACATCTCTTGATCGGGTTCTATCTTTATTTCAATCCCTAGTTAACTTATATCTTTACGCACCAGCGTAACTATCTGTGTCTATAAAGTTGTTGGGATAAAGTGTGAATTGTAATCGACTAACTCAGTGTACACTCGAAATAGAAAAATTGGATGAATTTTTTGGAAATATAATTATCCCTTTAACTGTCTGGACTGAATATATCGTTCCAAATTTGAAATTACGAAATAGTACTAGCACTTGAAAACAAACAATACTGTACAGCCCTCTTTATGGACATAGAGAATGCCTTCGACAAAATAAACCACGAAAGACTACTAAAAACAATAAAGAAACAATTCCCGGAGCATATGTACCAACTGGTAAAGTCCTATCTAAGCAGCAGAACCTTCGTAATAAAAGTCAAGGACGCATACTCCGAAGTCAAAGACATAAAGGCAGGGGTTCCGCAAGGAAGCGTCTTAGGACCAATACTATACACGCTATACACGGCCAACATACCAACAACTAACAATAGCAAAATATTGACATTCGCGGACGACATAGCTGTACTAGTCAGGCACTCTGACCCTGTAACAGCAGTCACAATACTACAAAAACACATAACAAAAATAGAAAAGTGGCTACGAGCCAAACGAATCAAAGCTAACCCGAATAAATGCAACCACATCACATTCACACTGTGAAAACAAGTACCACCCAGCATCTCCCTGAACGGTACTCAAATAACACAGACCATGCAAGTAAAATATCTAGGACCCCACTTAGATAAACAATTCACATGGAAACAGCACATCAAAGCAATAATAAACAAAATACAGACAGCAAGAAGACAAATGCATTGGCTAATAAGTCGTAAATGCAAATTAAGTACAGAAAACAAAATAAAAATATATAAAATAATCATAAAACCAATATGGACGTACGGAATTCCACCATGGGGAACAGCAGCAAAGAGCCATATAAGCAAAATCCAATCACAACAAGCCAAAATTCTGAGAACCATAGTAAACGCCCCATGGTATGTTAGAAACGAGGACATCCGGAAAGACCTGGGAATACCAACGGTCAACGAGGAGATTAGCAGACTTGCAGGAAGGTACAAGGAAAGAATAGCAACGCACCCGAACCGGCTGGCAGCGGAAACGATAAAAACAATAGGAACTGAAAGAAGACTAAAAAGGAAACATCCAACAGACCTCACAAAGGATATAACCTAGCAAACAAAATTTGAAATTACGAGTGGATATATACACTATACTTCATTATATACGATCGTGATAGCGTTACAATTCTGCTTATGATGTACGTGTCGAAAAAATATATAAAATCTCTTTATTATTTTGTATTTTTATATTTGACAAAAAAGAATCACCAAATAATCTTTCATCAAAGTTGTACCAGATACCAGGTAGTCGTACCAGTATTACCACAATAAACTAGGTAAAATCGTAAACTAGATAATGTCGTTTTCCAATAGTCGGTCCGGTTGCGGAATCATTTCGTTGATTTTATCAACGTATTCTTGCATTACTTTCGAAAACTCTTTGTTCACCATATTTGTTATGCTTCTACGAAATATGGTAGTAATGGCTTTGGCCGCAGCATTTACTATCGGATCATCTTGAAAAATGATGTTGAACTTGCTGAAAACAAAATAAAGATTAATCGATTAGAACTAATTCAATATTCTCGAAAAACTGT
>JACXIT010000005.1:448995-565055 GCA_014737525.1 Bombus difficillimus | reverse complement strand
ACCCGTTATCCCGTGACCGTGGATTCGCTGCTGAACTCTCAAGACTACATAGCACATAACTATTACAACCGCTTGTTAGCCGAAATACTACTATCCATATTTTGTGAGTAAGTAAACGACACTGTTCGCCACGAGCATGGAAAACTTGGGTGAAGATGTTTTACACGACCGTGATCCCAATTCCGATGCCAACCCGACATATATGTATGTGTTTATGTGTATTAACCATAAATATGTAATGGTAAAAACTTACCCGGCATCGAGAAGGTTCGCAAGGGCAGCGGTAAAAACAATGGGGAAGAGTAGTACGAAACCTAGTCGGAGTTGAAAATCCATGATAAATCGAGGCAGTCGACTGATCAATTGTCAACAATCTGGCTACCGATCATCAATTTCACCTATTTTTATTGAATTATCTAATGCCTTATCGGATTATATCGACATTATGACCTTCGTTCAAAAATTTGATCGAGCAACGGTATAGATTATTGCAACGAATACGTTGATAACACGAGAATTGGATAGATACAATGGTCATAGTTATGGTTATCGTCATAAGGATAAGATTTGCTTATCTATTAAGTATCCTCGAATGTACGTCGCTGCACTTTGATATTTTCGGCCAACGTATTTTTCACAAAGATCATCACGATGACTTTGGTAATAGATGTCGTTAAACGGTCCACCAAAGCACTCTTACTCCTCCTACGAAAAATTCTACTGCACCTGGAAGACGAAATTATCCGATATAGCGTTAACTTCGACATTACCTTCGTTCTGATAAGTTCAAAAAATGATCTTTTCGTCTTGCGCTTATCAGAAAAGATCCGAAATCTGTATACTTGTTATCGATTATAACTGAAGCCTTTTTAAAGTAAACTCACATTCGATAATATGAAAATTAATGGCAATGTTGATGTCGACCGAATTTGTCTCTGCAAATATCTCACCGCGCTGCTGAATAAAGGGTAGTTGCTGAAAATAATGGAACATTGCTTAACACATTGTAAAACACGTTCTTTTATCCGATCGAGAAGAATGTTGTTATCAACTATGATTATAAAAATGTTGTTAAACGTAACATTTGCGTCAATGTTTATCTTTGTATACGGCGGTAATGGCACCAGCACGTTTCATTTTTTTTAAGTTGTGCAATAAACCCGAAGAAAGGTAATAAGCGATGTCGATGTAGACATGTAGAAATAAAAAACGCTGGAAAGAAAACACAAATTTCATTAATCGATTTCCCATGTATTTTGTCTTTCTTTTCCTTTTTTTTTTTTTTTTTCTCCTTTCTTATCCTCTTTTCAGTTTGCAAATTCGATCAATCAAAACTGTTTGTGTAGATTTATGAACGCTTTAAGACGAAAAGGAAGATTAAGTCGCTTTCAGTTGCGTTTAGGAAAAAGCGAAACGTATTCTCCGTTTCGAAAGCCGGTCAACTAAAAAACGAGATAGGTAATTAATCGTAAATTTGACTTTCAGTTTCAGTGTATGCTGCATTCCTATGCACAACGTGTATTACAAAAAAATATTGCTGGCATACTTGAAATGGAAGATTAAGGAATGTCTTTTTAATAAGGATTGACCGACGTCAGTAGATTGCCTATCTATTATGATAATGCGATACGTGATCTCCAATGCTTTGTACTTCTAGTCATTGTAACCGAAATAATCGTGTTTACTAAAAACTGTCCCACGATACGAAAGGCGTATCTTACAAAGAACATGGAATTTTCCTTTAGTTATCATTAAAAAACTCTCATTCTCACTCTTTTTCTCTGTTATTGAAAATATGATATTATTTCGATAACGTTGATATTTTCTAACCTGAAAATCGAGCTTTGTTTGCGAGTAAAGCAGGCTCAAGTTCGACGATGAGCTATGTAAATCGATATTTGCATATAATCGGATCAATAACATTACGATCTGTTTGCATTCGTCGTTGAATCGAGGAACGAAAAATTGATCTGATTATCTTTACTCGATCGGATCAAACTTCGTTATCCGCAGGTTTCTTTTTATCAAACTTTTTTTTCAGCACAAAAAAACTATTCTATTTTCCGAAACAAGACAGAATCATACTCATTTAGAACTTTTAAGTCGATGCCACGCGAGATCGAATTCTCGGAATGAAACGAGGATGATCACGATTCCATCATGAAGCCATTTTCGATTTCCTTCGAGGCACAAAAGAAGTAGAAGTATTTGCGACATATCGTAAATATGTGGAAAGCTGAAAGAGGCATCATTTGGGAAGCAAATAAACTGTTGACCAAACTCTTCCTTCTTCGTTTAGTTTCCGAAGTGTAAATACGCAGGTATGTACTCATTTTGCTATCATCATAATAGATCTTGATCTTGGATCTTGATTTTGTTTTCAGAATCTAGCTCTCCCTTCTATTCGTATCATAACGAAAAAATGATCAAAATAAACTAAGCTATATAATTTTAAATAATAACTACTAATAACATAAATATACGTACGATCTGAGAAATTTGACGAACATCGGTATCGTCAATGAATCCATTCAGCTTTCAACAATATGTTTCGATACGAAAGACGATAGTTGGTCAATCGAAAACAGTAAAATACTTTCGATATGTTTCTCTTATCCGTAATTTTTTCTTCCTTTTCCTCTACACGTACCTGCATTATTTTCTCCTGTTTGGCAAATAAAGCAAAAACAATTGTCACGCCACGGTAAAAGAACATTGCTTTAATTCAAAAAATTAATTCCTTTCTTACTTCGGCATCGTTCACTTTCGAAAAATTATCGAAAGTCTGTCATTTCCCCGATGCGTTACGAATCGATATATTTCACAAGCAAACATTTTGTAATCTCGAATAGCATTGTTATCTGCGAATCACGAATTTAAAAAGAGTCGTTATCGAGTTGAATTCGACAAACAAAACCTATTCTCGAAGAATAGCATGGACTCGAACCTCTAGTCGAGACGTCGAGACGAATGCAACGATTCATCGATATTATCGACGCAAATAAATATCGTTTGGTACGTGGTGCCCTCGCGAAATCAATCAACATTTAGCATTTATACGACATATGTCTGTATTGAACCAACTGCATCAACCGATTTATGTTTCATCGATCTGCTTGATGTCTTTAAAACTTTAACTGTAATTATATACATTTAATAGTTTGAATAACTATACCATGAGACTGTACTGAGGTATTTTTATCTTCCGTTTGAAAGTGTTACTCCTTACTTTCTTTAAAATAAAGTTAAAAGTATAAGAGTTTTTATATTTCGTACCGGTCTTTGCGACATAAAAGACAGACGATTAAAAAAGTGACGCGTAATGAATTGGAATCCAATTATTAAAATAATTAAATACTTGGTTTGTACATATTACGCTCTTATTTGTATTTTGCAAACAAGTAAACGCTCAAGAATATACGCGACCGATGATAGGCATATTCACAATAACAAAGCAGTATATGTATGTATATACGTTTGACAAATGTAACATTTTCGACAGTTATCTTGACAGTGACTATTTCATGTAGAATCTATAATCAATAATGATGAAACAGCTTTAATGGATTTGTTCAAAAATCTGTTGCGATCACTTAACAAACGAAAAATTCACGATACACAAAGCGCTTGCGCCCACTGATTAAACCAAGTTGTGATATTATGCAATAGCTCGAAAGTTATCGATTCATAGCGTCTTCATTGCGAAGGAGAGATTACGAGGCGATGTCGTTGTTAAAAAAACACGAAATCTTACAAAAGCGCGTTCCATGCTGATTTTGTTCGATTCGTTTAGCCTATATACAGTGAACATTATTTTCTTGACGTTTTACATCATTAAGCTTTATTTATCGTCATCGTCCATACAATTGTTCTCTAACCTACTCCTTATACAATACAATACATACAATATACAGCAGTTGTTGCCAGGAATACAGCGTAAACCAATAGGGAAGTTGGGATTAGCGGACGTTAGGCGTTATAATCGTTCGGTGTATTGTCGTTTGATTGCGAAATTGATTTGTTTTTCGGTACAACTTTGCGCGATCATACACGTGTCGTGCATCGGGCCAACTATAGCCGCGCTAGATGGTAAATAACCGAACGAACAACAATGTTGCGCAATATTACGTAGACAACCACAGCCCATTTTCTTCTTCGGAGGATTGCTGTTTGCCAATCAAGGTTGTTTTTTTCGACCTTCGTACTAACGCGATATCTTTCTACTTGCTTTTTGTTTGTTGTCATTCATTCGCCGCTCGTTTCTTCGATAGTATGTAATTACATACGTGTGTGTGTATATATATGTATACATTCATATCGCATCATACACATAATTGATTTCTAGTATGATCCCGAATCTAGATTGATTCCGAACAAGGTTACTCACCTTAACGCGATCTCATCGACGCCGCAGGAATTACTGTCAGCAACATGCAGCGAAATGTGTAGATATACATATGAATACATGTGGGAACAGAGTCTACTCGTACTTTTGAAAAAAAAAACAAATGATTTTTTATGTAAATTTCCGACGAATTCAGAAGAGGTTAAGGGTAAGAAAAATTTGATCGGAGGCATCGATGAAAGAGAAAAAAAAATGATCTTTCTATCGATGCATATACTTTAGCATTGTCGCGAGGAAACGCAACGCGATGAGATGGCGTAGTTGATTACGTAAACGTAGGAGCATAGAGAATTTAGGTCAACAATCGAACGATGTGTTTTGTTTCCTTCCATTCTCTTACGAAGGCAAAAGAAGGCTCGACCGTTGATCCGAGCATCAACGACCAATCAGAAGTTTTTCAGTAGCGAAAACACGAGTCTCGCGTGTTTTCTGTGCCTTGACAAGGATTGTGTTTACGTTACCCACGTCTGCGTTCAGCATGCTATGGACACGTGTGTGCGTGTTTACAACATACATTTGTACATGCGCCTATGTATGTAACGTAGTCCGAGCAGCACGGTGTATATACATATATTCGCCAAGCGATCGCGCGTGGTCATGATAGAACGTAGCGCAGTATCGAGAGTCAAGATTCTGCGGTCGCTGACTCAGTTTGACTCGAATGCTCGCATGAAGTAGTTTACACTTTGTTTTTCTTGCGTCAGTAAAGCCAGTTTCCTTTATTTCTCTAATATTTTTTGAAAGTATACACGTGCTGATACGATAGGATACGTTCGAAGAAATCGAATACTACGTTGGGACTGTTATCAACGTGATTCTTCCTTACATAGACTTTTTCCAAGTGTTTTCAACGTTTGCTAATACGAAGTACAACACGATCACGACGAGTGTACCACACTTGGCGAATTTCTCAAGCTTTCTACCACGACGACAACGAAATCACGGACCGTATTTTCGAATAGGTAAGTGAAAGGTAAAGGACATACCGTGAACGAGATATGACCCTATCTTAACGATCGCAACAAAAAATTATTATTTCCATTTAATTTGATACGATAGTTTCCTTTCTAATATTTTCCTGACCGTGAAATGGCCGTACGAAAGACTATACGTAGTAGAGTGTATACATATACATGTATATATGTATGTATGTATGTATGTAGTTATGTATGAATGAAACGAGGCGCTCGGCTGTGTAGAACTGTGCGTGGATACGCTATGTGATAAGAAATATAATGATACGAAGCATAATATGTACAATTTTTGTCGACATTTAAAAATTATTGGTATCTCGATCTACAAAACGAAAGCGAACGTTGGTTTACAAATGGCAGCTAAGGAGGAAGGAAAGCTAATTGCATAATTCAGTTGTCTATCTTCGCTTTCGTCGTTTGGCACTGATTTCCTCGAACTTGTCACACGTATTTTCTCAGGTTCGATCGTGCTTATTTTTGTCGAAAGCGGTAGAACGATCAAAGCTCAAGGTTTAAAGCTTGTGCTTCTCGTCTCGCGAAACGCATTGTAGCCTTGCTACACTTTTCCTTCGAATCATTTTTCTTTTTTTTTTTTATTTTAATCGTTCTCTTCCGTTCGAATTTTTCGGGAAGAAGTTAGGGACTTCGATAGATAGATTCGTCTGTAGACAGAGGTAGGAGATTCCGATATTTTATCTTCGAAGTATTAATCGTTTGCCATAGCAATGCCAGTCTACTGTTATTGTCTACCGCTGCCTACATTCTATTGCCTCTTTGGTTTATTTAACGGGAAACAGGAAGAATAAAAAGTTGAGATCAAAGAGGGGGAAGAGCAGCGAATAGAAAACAAGCCACTAGTCCAAAATTAGGTTCGCGTAGACGTGTCTGTCGCGTGTATATCGATCGCGACGTGACAGTAACATAATTATAGTTCCGAGAAAACTGGAGAGAAGGAGACACGCATTTCCGCAGTCTTAACGCGTGAAATCCATTAAAGTCGATTAAAGTTATTTCCGGTAAAAATCTTCAAGAACGAGCAAGTCATTCTCGAATCGACCTTCGATTAATCATTTCGAAAAGTCTTACCTGAGAAAGTAAAAAATGTGAGTCATCTATTTTTCCCGAACAAGAAATTTCACGATAATTACGAAATCTGAATCTACTTCCATGTGTTTGGAACTTTTCGTTCCGAAATCGGCGATTTTCCTTTTTTTTTTTTTTTTTTTTTTTTTTGGAAATTTGAATCAGCGATCGAAATCGTGAAAGGGATAAAATAATTGCCAACGCTATGCTTTCGCTCGTTACTTCTACACTTTAATACTTTAAAACAGCTAATATTGCGTAAATGTGTGTATCACCGTAGTGAGCAGAGATTGCGCGTATGTAAACCTTCACCCGTTTATTTTTCTTTTCGCTTCTTTTTATGATTATTTTCGATGGAGCCACGCAGTTGCACAAGCCTGCCATTCGGATAAGTTCCGAACCAGAATAACTAGAAGAAGAGTATCATTCTTGAAAACGCAGCTTGAAAGTCACGCGATTATACACCGTAGAGAAAGAAACACAGATAAATAAGAAAAGGACGAAAGAAATAAAGTAAGAAAAGAATGTCGTAGATAAAAAAAAAAGAAGAGAGGTTGACTAGTACAGGTCCACAGTAACGAACGAGTGAGAAATGATAAATACTCTGAAAGAATGTGTTCCGCTTTGGCTCGAACGTCTTTCGATTTTGGCGAGTCGCCGAATGCCAAGGAACTCGTAAATGTATCGGATGTAACGCGATTATGTATGTAGCCACTGGCTCGTGATTCCCGACCATGAACTTAACCAAGTTGCAATGTACGTTCGAGAAAATTATTCGTCAGGATGATTTACACAAGGAACAAGATTATTTTGCGTTGGAAACAGTTGCTGTTGTTGCTTCTTTCTTTAACACTTTAGGTCCGATTCAAACGAGCGACGTATTCACAGTTTTTAATTGTTTCCTCGGTTAAGAACGACGGAGACAGACACACGATCGCAGCAATATCGCGTGAATAAAAATAGTTCGTCCGCATCGAGTCATAACCGGACATATTCAAAGTACCGCGATCTGTTATACATTCTGCTTTAGTGTAATCCGTGTGTAGCATTAACCGTTAACAACATTTATCCACGGCATTTGAATGTGAATGAGACAGGAGACGAGAGAGACGTCACGCGGAGAAATCTGTAACAATTTCGGAAGGATATGTGTTATATTATTAGCATTCAGTAAAATATCGAATTTCTTGAAATTTGTCCAATTACGAATTGCTGATATTTAGCAAACGTTTTCAAATAATGATGGCAAATGGAGATTTGATTACGCAAGAGATTATCATATATGGATCTGTAGCGATAAAAGCTGAACGATCAAAATACAAAGTTCTTACGAGCCATTTTTAAAACAAAACAGCATATGAAAGCAATCTAATTGCAAAAGTTCCTAGGAAGAAGAAGAAGAAGAACAAGAGAAAATTAGTAATTTTCCAAAAAATCGAACGATCGAATGGTTGGAGGATCTCGGCTAAACCGATGTTCGATTATTACATTCGCTCTTCGAGATCCCCTAACCACGTTTAAAACATAATGCAATCTTACTTAACAATGTTACGCAAAATGACTAGTATATATGCGTTAAAATGTTAAATTTACACGTATATCGCAAATTTTTATTAGAGCAAAGTTCAACGTTTAAAATACTCTCATTGTTTCAATGAAAACGTATAATCAATGCATAACGAAGCTTCGACGATCAATGTTTCAACGGTAACGATAAACCAATTCGACAAAAATCAACGTAACGCTACGCTAGTTTCCTTCAAAACTTAATTCGAAGAGAATGTACCTAGATATAATTAAATTCGTAATCGTATGTTGTGTCTTTGTGCTTTCAGATCTAGTAAGAGCATTTAAAGGACGCGGTACATGGTGATTCTCAGGAGGTCACGTGACGTCGAGTCTTATTGACCGATGTATATCGAAACCTGGATTGGCCAGGTCTGGACACGTGACCTGTTCTAACGTCAATTTGGGCTACCGTCTGCTGGTAGTCGGCCGAGTATTCTCAAGAACAAAGAATTCAAGTTTTAGCCGAGTTACGGAAGCGTATTCTGTTGAATAGACGAACGATTTTCTAATTTTCAACGTGTATTCGTCTAATCGTTAATTTCGGTGCGCAACTTCCACGATAAATTGACCGTAAATTTGTAATCGAAGTATTTGCCCGGCTACAAATTTTTGACAGTTCTCAACTGCCTTGTAACTCGTAACAGTGACGGTTGTATTCTGCGAGTCGTTGAAAATTGTTTCATTTGATTGAAAGGCGATTCAGTTGCAGTTTTCGATTCGCTCGAGCAAGAAACAACGAATTTTCTCAATTTTACGGTTGCCATTGAAAAACAATGTCTCGATGTGGTTAAGTCACTCTTCAAATCCGATATTTTCGGACACGATGTCTTTCTTCTCGGAAGACCTTTAAACGGATACGGGTGTTCGGTGTCGCGGCAACTTTCAAGCATCTTGTCACACACGCATCACTGCAACGCGGTGAAATATCCTAACGGAAATACATTTTTAGAGTGGTTTAAGACTATAAGTTAGTGTACAATGTACAGTATGAACTACATTGGCAAGTTCATAAGTAACTTTCGCGTTTTCTACAATGAGATCAATGCAGCAACGCTGACCGGTGCTATCGATGTCATCGTTGTTGAACAACCGGATGGATCGTTTACTTGCTCGCCTTTTCACGTTCGCTTTGGAAAGCTCGGAGTACTTCGTTCCAGAGAAAAAATAGTAAGCTTCTCATAGTTTTTGTTCCATATTTATCTCGTATCTTTTATCGTTTTCATCTCATGTCTATTCAAATATTTTTCAAAGATAATTTTTTCGAAACTTCTGAAATCTTTGTTATAATATCGTGTCTTGTATTTTGTTTGTTACATATTCAAGTCTTACCTTTGTAGTGTTTTAATAATAATACTGAGCAGTTTTTATAAATTTTATTTGCCAATTCAAATGCTCGGGATATGTGAAAGCAAACGCGGAGAAAAAATAATTTATTTTTCATATTCTCTTAACAGGTGGATATAGAAATAGATGGAGAACCCAGACAAATTCATATGAAATTAGGAGATTCTGGAGAAGCTTTTTTCGTTGAGGAAGTTAGTTCTCATGGTTCACCGACTGACGCTGAAATTCCACCTCATTTGGCTTGTTCCCCTATCCCCGAAGACAATTGTTTCCCATCATCTAGATTTAATATTCTTTCTGATCTTCCTCCGGAGCAAACGGATAAAATCCTTATAGAATCTATCTTGTCTACTGAAAGAGAGAAATGGGAGCAAATGTCAGCTTTGCCTCCAGACGAAAGAGAAAAATTCTTAATCGAACAATTCTCTGATCTCCCATTGGAGCACCGTGCAAAATGGCTCCAAATTGCTGCTTTAACCGCGGAAGAGAGGGAAGAAATGCTCAAGGATAATTTTGGCGATATCTCTACAGTCCAAAAGCAACAACTAATTTGCAAACAATATTCTGCTTTAAAAAACGAAGATAAAGAAAGATTGTTCAAAGAAAATTTTCCAGAACTCCCTATAGAACAGAGACAAAAGTTTGAGAAAGCTCTATTAAGCGACTGGAAAGAAGAAAAAGGGGAAACACGGGATTCCTTGAAAGGCGAGGAAGAAATTTTTAATATGGAAGGTATTAATGACGATGAAACGTGTACAACTGCGTCCACTCCTAAATCTTTTGTAGCTGTAACTTCGTCTGAAAGAATTCGTAAAATTAGCGTTGTGAAGAATGATTTTAGACCAATTACGGAGGATGTGCAAAGTAGCGGTAGTAGAGAAAAATCGAGTGACGAATCGAACGTGTCCATGAGTAAAAAAAATTCAAAGGACGCGAGTGTCGAAGAAAACAAAAGCAATACCAATGCAAGTAAGAAGAAACGGAAGAGGAAAAGCATTTTGAAAAAAAAAGGATCTCAGAGAAAGACTAGCAATGGTAGTAGTAGCCAGACGGAAATAAGCGAGAACGACGCGTCTATTCCGGATGAAATTCTTACCGAATCTGTAAGTTTAATGCTTGCATATTTAAAATTAATTATTCATCTATTGATTTAGTATTGCTTATTTTGACGTGTGTATCAGTTAAAGATAATGAAGGATTCAAATCCAGCTGTAGAATTAGGGAGAGAAGATGAACCTATCGTTTCATCTCAGGAAACAACAGATAAACGTCCTGAAACAGACTTTCATTTCTTCAGTGATACTGAAATTACAAAGTAAGTTTGCCATTGAATAGATTGTGTGTTATTGTATTATTGTGCCTATGAGTATGTATAAATGTTAATGTTATATGTGATTGTACATATATGTATATATAATTATATGTAATATTATAGAAATTATGAGAAAGGTGTATGTATAATGACTATTTACATGTAAAATTAATTTGTTTACCCTTTTATTGTCATCGTATTTAATAGGAATCAGGATTCCAGGCCATGTTCACCCGTTCAATCTGACACAGAGTTTGAAATGCGTAAAATAACGCAAGAAGGTGCTGAAAGAGAGGAAGATAAAAGTCATCAACAGAGTTGGAGATGGGGTGAATTGCCCAGTTTGCCTCCAGAATCCACACACGCACCTCACAGAAGTTCATTGAGTTCATCGAATGCTGTTAATCAACCGAATAGTAGTTAGTACAATTAACAGAGAAAAGACAAAAAATATCGAAACGTAAAGATAAAAATCGTAAAATTAAAAAGCATGAAATATTATATTTTGCTTGATCGGTTAATAGATTGATCTTATCTTTTAAAACGTGTCTTTATATATATAAATATAATTTTATACACTTTAGACTAATCAATCATTGTTTCAATAACAGTGGAAGCACACCGATCTATGCTCAGTGGTATGTTGTCGTTTATGCGGAAAACTTCTCGTGTAAGACGTAATCCAGAATCAGAAGGGATTTATCTTAGTGATCTTAACGCTGACGAACTGGACCCGGAAGTTGCAGCTCTCTATTTTCCTTCCTCTCACAGAGCCCAAGCAGCAGTTAAAAGTAAACAATTTGTTTTGACAAATTGTATAAAATGTGTAATTACTCTAATATCATGTTTGTAGATGGAAAAGGAGTAGACGAAGAAGATACAGAGTCGGGCAATGGACCAAGCTTGCCACAAAGCCCTAACAGCGTTGAAGGAGCTATCGGTGGACCAAAGTCATTGGATAGTGACTTTGAAGAACCAAAACATTCTATATTTGATGGCAATATGAATATTAGTTTATCCTTATGCGGTGGTTTAGATTCTGAAACTGGCCCGTCCAAAGAAGTTTTCCATCAAAATTTGCTCCATTTCGAAGATATCTGTTCAGATCCAAAATTATATGAAAATCCAAATTTAGTTGTAAAAATTAATGGAAAATTCTATAATTGGGCGGCCGCTTGCCCGATTGTAATGACTTACGCTGTATTCCAAAGACATTTACCACAAAGTACAATAGAAAATTTATATGCTCAATGTATGTCGTTACCAATGCATGAAGAGAAAAAACAAGAAAGCAGTGACAAACCCGAAAGCCGTAGTGGTTATAGTTCGTGGTTTTCATGGAGACGTTCTGCACAACCAACCAAAAAGTCTCAAGACCTTAGTCAAAGTAAGATGGTTTCCCTTTTAATTTTATTCATAATTTTTCAAGTAATATGTAAAGTAATCTAAATTATCTTCTCTTGCATATTGTAGCTGATGGAGTCGCTGTACAATCGGAACAGATGGAAACCAAAGAAAATACTCCAGTTGATGAAACTGCAAATAGGGAATTAAAGATTGACCAGAATGCAGATTCTATAACGACGGTGACGGAAACGGTAGAACAACCTGTAAAATTAACGAAGGATATCGCCAAGATTGAGAAAAATCACGACAGAGAGGGTGAAGGTTATAGTGGTAGTGAAGATTCTGATAGTAATCAAACCCAATCGCAAGGAGTCAAAATACCTAAAGAGAGAAGATCGTACTATGAATCTACTGAGAAATATCGTAAAACTTTGAGATTGTCATCATCACAGATAGTATGTAAAAGATTTTTACAACATTCTAACACAGACAAAATTTTCGAATTCTTATACTTTGTGTGTGTGTATATTTATCCGGAGTTTGTTATCCTGTTACAGGCAAGTCTTAATTTGAAAGACGGAGCTAATGAAGTAGTTTTTAGTGTAACTACAGCTTATCAGGGCACAACACGTTGTAAATGTCATATTTACAAGTGGAGATGGGACGATAAAATTGTTATCTCCGATATAGATGGAACTATTACAAAATCCGATGTATTAGGCCATATTCTGCCAATTGTTGGCAAAGATTGGGCTCAATCTGGTGTTGCTCAGTTATTTACAAAAATTAAAAATAATGGTTACAAACTGCTGTATCTTTCTGCGAGGGCCATCGGACAAGCTAAAGTTACGAGAGAATATTTGAAAAGCATTAGACAGGGAGATTTATCACTCCCTGAAGGGCCATTGCTTTTAAATCCAACGAGCTTAATTTCAGCATTCCATCGTGAAGTTATAGAGAGAAAACCTGAAGAATTTAAGATATCCTGTCTTAGTGATATTCAAGCTTTATTCCCAGAAGGTTCGAAACCATTTTATGCTGGTTACGGAAATCGAATTAATGTAAATATTTCTTTTAATTTACAATAGCTTCCCAAAATATTCTACTGAATTATTATGTAGTATATATCTTGTATTTTGATTGTTTCNTTTTTTTTTTTTTTTTTTTTTTTTTTTTTTTTTTTTTTTTTTTTTTTTTTTTTTTTTTTTTTTTTTTTTTTTTTTTTTTTTTTTTTTTTTTTTTTTTTTTTTTTTTTTTTTTTTTTTTTTTTTCTAGGACGTTTGGGCGTATCGAGCTGTAGGAATTCCAACTATGCGTATATTTACTATAAACCACAGAGGTGAATTAAAACACGAATTGACGCAAACATTCCAATCTTCGTAAGTATTTGCCTTTTCTGCCAATTTATATTCTTTCATTATTGTATTAGTAGTTAAACAGACACGCTAATGTAGTGCTCAATGTAATCAATCCTTTAATCAGTTTATTAGCGTATTAGTATTTAATTAATATTTTTATGTTTTTTTATACAAAATTGCAAAATTATTTGAACATGTTATTCTAAAGACAAATGCGTATATTATGTTGCATCTTCATACGTTGCTTTTAGGAATTGCGTATGTACGCTAAGCTTTTCCTAAATGAATAAAGATTAATTTGTTAAATAGCATTATTCATAATTTTCATATGAAAAAAATTCGGTATTTGTATTTCATCCAGTTAGTAAGAAAAAGAGAAGATATTTTACAGAAAAGGAAAATTTGTTATTGAGAAAGAGATATTGATAGGTCGGATATTTCTATGATTGCAGTTACGCATGTCAGTGCGATATCGTCAATGAGTTGTTCCCGCCACTGCCCATGTGAAACACCTACTGATGGCGGCACAACCGTAGCTGTTTTTTTCTATTGATCCCATTGATAATGTCTTGATAATGGTCTATACAAAACAATATATCTGTGCCATTGGTCCTTTTTTTAAATACATATAGATTTGCGTAATAGGAATATTATTCTATACTCGGGATTTCCACAGAAAATATAGTAATACTTGCAGTCTCATAGAAATTTCATATTATGGTGAATCAAGATATATTTTACATATAACACAATATATCTCAATATAATAGTTATATATATATATATATATATATATATATATATATCTTTCATAATGATGTATACCACAAATTGTTGAAGCGCAGTTACATTTTTCCAATGGCAATTTCCGTTTTTTTTTTTTTTATTTTATTTATTTTCTCTTAAAATAAAAGTAGAAATTTAACTTATTTCTTTAGTTTGACATTGCTAGTATGCTTTGAGGTATTTGGTTGTGCAAGAACTCCTACCTATCTTCTTATGATTCTTATAGGGTAAGCACTGGTTATTACATGATTGCTTCTTATCATTTCCATTTTCATTCATCCACAGCTGCCTTAATGTAGATTCATCACCTTAAATGTTACACAGATGAGATGAAACTTTCACTGAAATTAATGATTTTCTCTTGAATCATATACGATAATCATGTTTTATGCGCGCAAAGCTCTTACGAAATAAAAATCCTAGATGTATTATCAGTGTGTGTATGGTAAACTAGTTTTTACTTTCTTTTTGTTTATGCACGAACATTCAACCAAGTACTTCGAACATATGACTCATATGTACGACAAAGTTCTGTGCAGATACAACTGTGCGC
The DNA here is from genome assembly GCA_014737525.1 of Bombus difficillimus. Classification (NCBI taxonomy): domain Eukaryota; kingdom Metazoa; phylum Arthropoda; class Insecta; order Hymenoptera; family Apidae; genus Bombus; species Bombus difficillimus. The sequence continues at coordinate 550,324 of JACXIT010000005.1, read as the reverse complement.
GACAACTTTGTCGATACATTAGGCTTTTTTCATTAACATTACAAGCGAGTGATAAAGAAGAATTGTTTCTACATTGCTGAATTTAATCATATAGCTTCAAGCTTTTTAATTTCGAAAACTAAAACAAAAATATCCATAAGAGCTATTGTTTAAAAAGATCTTTGATCAAGTGATCGAGCAGTTCATATAAATACTTGCAAACATACTACATATGTTCTTCCTTAACAGCAAGCTTAAATTAATTTTCGATTTCTAAATATAGCGCCATTCTAATATATATGTACATACACATATACATATGTATATTTATGCTAAGATGAAACTGTTATTAGGGTCACGACGAAATGGAATTGATTCGGCAGAATTTTGTTCATTATATGCATATGTATAATAATGCGATGCATATAGTAGCTTATTTTCTATAATGGAACGATGCATTTGACGTTTACCCCAGATTTTATGTTTTCCGATTTCTTTTTTTAGCAAACATACAGAATAGTATATTATAATAGTATTATGATAAATCCGATACATTTAATTTATTCATATTATTTTTTCAGATATTCAAACATGAGCTTTATTGTTGACCATCTTTTCCCAGCATGGCGAGAAGAGGCTGCAGATGAATTTAGTAATTTCGCGTATTGGCGAGACCCAATACCAGAAGTACCATCGCTTGAAGAACTTTACGCTCAAAAACAAATTACCTAAGTGAAAATATTTTACAAATTTACTCTGCAGAAGAAATGGACACATTTTATTTGTAATTCGATAATAATCAATTCTATTAATCATCTTTTATATTTCATATGGTATAGGACGTATTCAGACGTAGTGTTCTTGACTTTCAAATAGATGAGACTCGGAAGTAGATTTACACCGTGATATAGGCTTAGTAGTCGTGTATTGTTTGTCGAACGCAAGATTCTAAAGAACACTAAATACGTATAAAAGTAATTTATCATCATTTATAAATGATACGTGGATCAGTGTGTAAGAAGGGTAATCTGTCTTTTACAATTGAATTTAAACACATTCCAATTCTCATAGTTTAATAGGACTATGTTGTCAGTTATCAAAGACATTAAATTAGTTTTCAATACAATTTATAGCAAAATTATCATTTAGAGAGCACGATACGAGTGCTTCAATATACATAATTAAAGGACTCATCACGTCATAATACGCTTCAAGAAGAGTTCAAAGCAGATCGCTTACACGCTGTGCTTCAGATAATCCGTAGATTATTCTACTAAATGTATATTATGTTGCTGCTTGAGATATATAATTGAAAACATTTATGATACCGATGAGTAATTTCGATATGGTGATAAACATGTGTGAAAAATGGTTCATTAATGCGTTTATATAAAATATGTCATGCTAGAAAGTTCCGTTTATTATTAACAGAAAACAGTATAACGTAATTCGTACTTCTGCTATCATTTTTTTCAATATACATCTCGTTTAATTTCATAAAAAATTTCTGGCTATTAGAAACGTTTAACCGTAACTATTCTAGCATATAAAAATCTAGTGTATTATAATATTATTTAGATATTTATATATTATTTCAGCTAATATATTTATCGAACATTTTGTTAAATTAATTCTTATTTATTTTTATATGAGATCTCTGTTAAATTAATGTGCTGTGAAATTGCCATATTCTAGAACGTAATCATTTGTGTATTGTGATATAATTTGAGCAACATACTAACGAGGTCAGGACGATAACAGTGTATAAAAGTGAATTCGTTATTTGCACTAACAATGAGAAATGTTTTTATCTGATGTTTCTATATAGTTTCGTATACGAAGTTACTGTTTTTTCAAACTATGTAAAAGTTCCATTTCATAATGTAAACATGTTGTTGAAATTTTTTTCTTTTTCTTCTTTTCTTGATAGTAACATATTCTATGCCTATGTCTTTCAAAACGTATCATCTAAAGATAGTTAAGTATAAAGGATGTTAGTAAAGTAGTATAGATTGCCGTTTTCTGTTAATGAAAGTACCATAATAACATGAGAGAAAGTGATGATCTTAATATTTCTTAATTATTGTCAGTAACATGCAAGGATATAATTGCGTTCCACCAAAGAAAATAGAACCGAAAATATTTTCAGTTTAGAATATATTTCGTATTTTAAATGTGTACTATTAGAAATATGACGTTAGAGATATATTATTTGAAACAGTTATAGCAAAGAAGATCGATATCCTGACGCTAACCACACAATGATAGTGCTAGTAGATGCAAATTACTTGACGGTGCAGTATTGTATTTTAATGACATTTAGTTTAACGCAAAAACATTTCCTGGTTGGTTATGAACTATTCCTCAGAAAAAAGAAGGAAGGAAACACGAAAAACGGAGAATGAACTGTAAGGAAAAAGTAGTACAGGAAATGATAATATTTTTTCTGTACCATTTACAAGTCTTTGTCATAAGTTTGCTATCACTTTGTAATAGCAGAGCAATGTATATTGATTGTTATTAGGTTTATTACTATTACTATTTTATTACTATGTTATTATTTTGGTATGATATATATATATATATATGAGATCAAATGTATTTAATTTTTGGTATTATTTTATTGCTTCTCTTGAGCTCATTTACTTTTAGAGTACAAATAAATTTAAATTTTATTTTAAATTTTGTTTTAAATTTATGATTTTCTATCAATTTTATTTTATTATTACGTGTGTGCATGTTTTTTGTAATAAGTATACATAATATCAGTAATGTTTCGTAGGTATTACATAATATTTATAATAAACATAAAAAAAGTTAGAAGTTATGTTTGAATTCGTACTCAATGAATATACATAAATTACTAGTTATTGAAAGCATTTCCTAGCAATAATTTAAATACAAAATTAAATTTCGAATGCTTATTCCTGCAACTAATATGAATATTGCTTAACTAGACGCGAATACTTATAAAATAAAAGCAATTTTACACTAGATCATGTTTCTACATAATGAATAAAATTTCATAGGATACTGCTACTCATTGGATAAAATATCTCTTGTTTTATAATATATGCCATATTAATGTATGTCGCTATATATTTGCATATTACGTTATTTTTATCGTTATAGTTAACATAATATCATCACATAGTGATCTAATTCTTTCAAACAGGTTATAAAATTCAGTAGATTTTGTCACATGTTTTATGATGTGTCTCGTATTATGTAATCTCAAAGTTCTCATGTAATTTATTTGATATTGCTCAGTATTCTGCAACTAAACATAAATACATATGTAACAATGATATATATCTTGTAGCTTTTAAAACAAATAAATAACAAAGTAATAAAAAACTAATCGTTTTGTTAAATAATTCAAGTTTTATAGGTTTATTCTTTTCACAGCCAAATTATATTAATGGAAGAATATCGTCGATGATAGAAATTCTGCATGTCCATATTACATTTCATTTATGGAAGTTCTGCTTGGCCAACGCGTTTTAGTCTGTAATCAATAATGAAATAGGTAACGAAACAACGTAATTAGCCGTAATACTATAAATATTAGCACATAAATTTTTTTTAATTTAATATTTGAATTTGTTGATATACACCTCATATTTTAATCCGTTTCTATTACGTTTCAAAAATTCGTCATTGTCAGATACATCCGAAGAATCGGTCGATATCGTACTACTTCTAATATCAGAATTTACATTAAAAGTCATCTTACGATTATTATTACAAGGATTTTCGGAGCACCAATAATAAATCGTCTATATAGGTAGATAATTAAAGATAAATTAAATTCAGATTTTGTTGTTTTTGATATCTGTCATAGGCTAACATAACGATTTTATGATTTACCCATACAATTCCAACAATCCAAAATATAGAAAAATATAGAGGTAGCATCATCATTTTGTTTCATTAAATGATTTAAATAAACAGACAATAGTTAAAAGGAGATTTCATAATTTTGAGGTTTTAAAAATATGTTTATGTCTATTTTTCATCAGTTGTTTAAAAAAATGTATATGTGTCTAATTGGTATGTTCATATGTTTCTTTTTTTTTTTTTTTTCTTTTCTTTTCTTTTAACAAAATGTGTAAGTTGAAAAGTTCAATTCTATGTCGTTGTGTCTACATATATGTGTGCATGCAAATGAGTAAATGTGTGGAAGGAAGGGATGTAGAAAAAAAGCACCTACATATATAAATTTGTCTGTTGTATCTATTTCATGTATTATCAATATTTTCTGTTTCCTCTATGTCCATTTGTTCTTCAATATTTTCTTTAACATCATGTTGAGATATAAGTTGTTTATATCCATGTTTCTTGGAAAATATACCTAATGGTATCAATTTAAAGGTAGCCAATGGTTTATCAAGTAATTTCTGTAACAGGAACAAACGATTATTTCATCGTATTTAACATGTAACATGAAATATAGAAAAACATCTTTACCAAAATCCTTGCTTGTTCTGGATTTAACGTTTGACCCTCTTTACATACAATGTAGTCTTTGATTAATGTTACCACACCCTTCTGTAAAGCTGTGGGCATTCCTAATTGTCTTAAATGAGGTTCTATACTATGTGAAAACTCTGGCATTGGCCCTTCGCGTAACATTATAGTTTCTTGAGCAACAAATCCAGACCTAGCATAATCTATTTTTATATATTCTTCCATCCATTTCAATACCTTAACAAGATACAAACAAATAGATACAAACTTAATATTTTATATTAATATTTTAATAGACAAATATATACCTCCTTCTTACTCCTGTTTGTAAATAGCAGACCGCATTGTCCTCTTAATGCTAATGATAATTTATGAAGACCTTCTGCAGCTTCGGTTTCCGGTAATTTACCGAAAGCTAGCGCTATCACCTTGTTTTTACCAAAAAAAAACCGACTGTCTTTCCATTCCGATCGTAGATCTTTAAGTTTGTTATTGCGCATATTATGTACGGATAGAAGAAATATCCTGTTATATTTCTCAACGCAATTTCTAACATCCTCCACAATTTGTTGTTTCAAAGCAAGGCCTTTCTTATTTGTTTTCGTAAGAGATACTGTGAAATACAAATTTATGAATTACTCGGAGACACGTGAGGCATTTTTAGGTTAGTCTGGGAAAATTACGCATTCGTAATAAAACAGTAAATAAAAGCTATCGAATAATATAGTGTAACGTTACTTTTCTTATCTCTTTTCGACTTGGGCATCTTTTTACAAGGATATTTTAAAAATCACTGATAACGATTGGCCGATAGAACGACGAAGCACTTTAGTGATCCAGGAACATTCTTTACGGTAAATGTACGTGTATTTGAAGAAAATGGCGCATAAACGGTGCGAGTTCCAACAGAATTTTTAACATTATTGAAATTTTAAACAAATATGTCAAGCAAAAAGAAAAATTGTACAACTTTTAAATTAATCGAAACAACGATTGTAACCGATCGATTGAAATGTAAAGAAGAATATCAAACTGTTTCTGATTCGGTAATATCAAGCTAATGTAAATGCATGCAATTTAATCAATTGAAAATGCGTACCTACGTATGTATATATTAGAACAGAATTTTAAAAGAAGCATAGGAATAGCAAAGATATTTGAAAAAATGTAAAATAATTGATTTTGTCAAATGCACACAAGCGAATTAATAGTTTGTCGATAGAGTTGAGAAAAGGCGGGAATGGTGAAGAAGCGTATTTCGAACGGACGGAAAGCGTCAAGTGAATGCAGTTCAAGATGGCGGCTTCCGCTCGTTGCGCCAGTGCACTCTGTGAGATCGTAGTGGACGGGAGCCGTTGAATACGCCGAAGCCTCGACTTTCTAGGCCGTTTGTAACACTCTAAAGGTGAGTCTTTTTTCAAACGTAATTATATGCGTGTGTACAAGTGAAGCAGAGGTCATTGCACGCAATGTCTTTTAAAATATCGCCTGTAAATAATACGAAGTGTAATTGAACGCGGATCGTGTAGACCCCGTAGCCATGCAGTCGCCTGATCTTTTTCACAAGTTGCTCGAAATAACTTATAACTTGGTCGTTTTATTACATTTTCGTAGTCGAAATCGTTCGTTTCGACTCGTTCTCCTTTGATGTACGTCATCATATCGTTTCGTTTATCGAACGAATTATCATTTTAATAAAGTTCGTTAGATTCCAGTACGATAAAAAGGTGGTCTGAAGGTAGTCACTTGCCGCTCACAGCGGATGCGACGCACGCGACGCGACAGCCCTAACGAACAAGATAATTGCCGCCATCTTAGTTGTATAGTTGGTGATGAAATTATACATTTTATGCTTAAAAAGAATGGAAAAAATAATTAGTTACAAATCTCGTTCTACTTTGTATCTAGACGATAGTTAACGTATTGGCAGTTGTTTTCATCGAACATAAGAATTTCTTAATATGACAACTAACTGTGTAAGTGCCGGATCGATGTTACAACTAATATTTGCTTGCAATATTTGATCCCTTATATGGTTCGGAGAAATCGGAGATACATTGCGTAGTAGATTTAGCCTGTTCTCTCGCGCACAATATGTATTTGGCCTGCTTCCGCTTGAAATCGTGTTAAAGCACGACACGCGCTTTCCATCTTCGTAAAGGCGTTGTGCCGAGCACACGCCCTTTGACAGGTGAACCGATCATCGTGCTTTCGATATTGCGTCGACGCATCTTGCCTGATAAACACCCAAGTCCATATACGTAATATAAGTATCCATCGATAGTAACATTCGATTTTAGTTCCCGTGCGTTAGGCTATGTATAAATTTATGTACTGTCTCATTATTGACCGACATAACACGCGCGCAGTTCATAATCGTCCATTTTTCTCAAAATATGTAGTACGTCATTCAATTCCGTAAAGTATTTCCACGAAAAAGATTGGACGCAGTAACGCGCCATTCTCTGCCTTCTCTCTTCAATTAGTTTATAGCAAATTATCTTTTATTTTTGATGGCATAATTAATTAGCGTTCTGTTTGATATGAAAAATATTAATGCCGCCGCTGTTCTCTTCACATTCGTTCGCCGACACACGCGTAATCGATCGATCATTAGCGAGAATAATGTTAATCGGCAATTTTAGTAGAAGGTATTTAAGCATTTGTTCGTAGTGGAGGACCGTGAATTCCCTTTTTCGCACCTTTCTTTTACTCTTTCTCGGTCATCGAACAACTTCAATTGAGATAAAGTTTACTGCTTTTGCCAAGGTCAACAATGACGATGGCAATGACGATAATACCGACGACTGATTTTCGTTCCCGTAAGCTTACTTATTAAGGCTCGCTTGTTATCATATAAGTGATGTGTTCCATAAGTTTGCTATTTTGTTGTTTCAATGTGTTTTCCATTCCGTTTCTAAATTTATTGGAAAAAGCGTAAACATGGTTGGCACGGTAATTCTATTGATTCATGTCAATGTTCTATTCCTTCTTTTTTCCAGTCTGACCGTCCCTTCGTTCGATCATCGCTCTCCCACCTTTCTCTTATCTTTTTCCTTCCATAATTCGGTAATTTGGCGTGTAACTATTGTAAGTTAGAATTTGAAATGAAAAATTCCTAAATAACGCGAGAAAAGCTTCGAATGATAGTTGTCGCTCTAAGTTTATAAGTAATAATAAATTGGTGAGTATGCGTGCGGTCTCGAGTTGTTGATCGGTGGTATGCTCAAGAATTTGACCGAGCAATAGCCAGGGGGTTGTTCTCGCTGAACGCTAGTAAGTTATTCGCTACCCTTAGCTACCATTGTTCGTTCTTTTAACGCGATACTATAAACTAAACGGCTAAAACTAGTTGGTTAAAAACAAACAAGTTCTTGCTTGTTAGAGGTTGAAGAAAGTCTCGGTGGTCGTGTTGTTACATGTAGCGTTATATATCAAGGACAACCGAGAATGAGAGAAAACGGTAATTAAACGCGTTATCGAACGTGTAGTCAGCTATCGATTTTACGGTTCCATGGACGGACCATAGGTATAACACTTTGTGGCCGCGATCGAAATTTGTGGAAGCGTGTATGGTATGAATATCGTGTACGGTCGGAAATTGAATTTTACCGGTTAATAAGACAAGAACGTCGCGTGTCTCTCTAATCGTTGTTCACGATCGTATTGCCATTTTGACGAGTGATCGCATCTGAACTTTTCTATATTCTCTTTACTGCTAACGATTAAATCGAGCGAGTGTTTTCTTTTGTTTAAAAAGAACGAACTAGACAGACTTCTTTTCCTCTATCTATTTTGTCGTCTTTGCTATTCCATTCGATGAAATTATTTGTTTTATTCGAGCGACACGCTTGTTTATTTATTCGGAAATATTTTTACCTAATTGTTTATGTTAAGCATCCTTCCGCAAAATGTCGACGTTATTTGCGAGTTATTGACAATAAGAAGAGATATGCTTGCACCAGTTTGCACTATTCGCTTTTTCGTATCGTTCCTACGTTACCATGTTTTCAAACGTCTCTAAATTGGTTCCCCGAATCTAAGACATTCGAGCAAGCGTCGCATGTTATCTCTTGTTCTTATAGCTAATGTTTTAGTAACGTCGATATATCGATTCGATTAGTCGGTATTATAGAATTTCGAAGTTTCGAGAGATCCTCTCGATTCAGCGAATGTATCGCGAAGTATCGCGTATTCGGTCAACTCGCGAACGAACGAGTCGAACCGAATCGAAGCAGCGAGCTTGACATCATTCGCTATTCCAAGACGGCTGACGCAGAAACTCGCGCGAGTTCATCCTGTATAGCTGGCGCTGCGTTTCGTTTCTTTGAATGTACGCACGCCACCTCTAACGTAAATACCAATTGCGCACGATGTTTTTTGCTCGATTTTTTCAAGAATAATCGGATATGATTTTTGCCGATCGATAAATCGAGTGATCGATTTATCGAGACGGATCGTGTTGGTACGGAAACTATTCGGCTTGTGTAAATCGTAATGCGGCAGGAGCGTTTGCGATTTTATCCCTTTTATCGACAACCTTTGCGTGCGGACGCGCGCGTGCGCGTGCGCGTGCGCGTGCGCGTGTACGTGTGTGCGTGGTCGAACGTGAAACTAGAAGAAGCGAGTAGTAGAGTAGCATAAAAGTCGAAAGAAGTCTGACCCGTTGCAGTCAACCTTTCCCCCACCTCGTTGATGTGCTCGATGAACTCGAGTTGGCATAAGATTTCGTCGTAGGTGAATGAAAATATCGAGCGTAACGGAAGACGCGTGTATTAGAAGACGAGTGAATGGCAGCGGTACAAGCACGCACTTGCTACGTCGATTGCCCGAGTTAGCCATTCGAGCACCGGCGATAACAGCGTGTTAAAGAAGCACGAGTTTTTCGCAATGATTCTCCCTTTTCTTCCTTCTTTTCGTTTTCCCTTAATTGTAAAATTAAACATAAGTCATGGGAATAACAGCAAGGTGGTTAAGTAAGAAGCAGCGGTGAATGTAGATTTTGTAGAATAGATGGTGAAAATCATTGAGTTGAACTCCTTCGAAGGGAGTAGAGATACACTTGGTCGGAGATGAGAGTCGAAAGAATATAGAAGCAGTTGCAATATCACGCCTACACGTTATCCGTACGCTCTATACCACCTGTAGTACACGTTGTCGCTCGTTCGCAAAAGCTCGCCCTTTATATTTGTATTTCAATCGGAAACTGGTTGCCGATGTCTCGCGCGTTGACACGACTCTCGACTACCATCCTTTTATTTGCATTGTGTCCTAAATACAAACGTTTCTTACGCTTTCTCACGTACCTATAACTCGCACTTTGCTCACTGATCGTTCCTACTCCTTGGTTTCTCGATATATTATCAAATCTTGTAGAACACAGCAATAAAAATAGCATGGTGCATATACTATTGAAAATCAATAACGAAATATCCTCGAGTCTGGCGACTACGCCCGGTGCTTCGACGACGCGACGAGGTAATGGAGAATTTCGTTGGGCACGACGAAGCTTGGAAAATACGAGGACGGTTTTAAGCCGGTCCACCTGTACAAGGTCAGTGACGTAACAGTTACGCTTCCTCGATCCTCGATGGCCTGAACTTCTCTCTTTTTTCTTCGTTTCATTCGATACGTTTATATCGATCGTCTATTCTCGAAAAGGCATATTCAAGTTGGTTCTTCGCGTGAAACGAGAAACTCGTTCATGGCCGACCGACGATCAAACGAGCTCTTTTGCCTTATCGGTTGCTACCGACGTCCTGAGAAAGATCGTTCGTTTCTGCGTCAAATATTTGCCCGTCTGCAAACGCGGAACAGAGAAAAAGCAGTGATATCGTTTAACCGTATCCCTATTACAAATTTCAGCTGAATTAAATCCAAGAGAAGTCACTCGTGAATAAGCTGGTTTGTTATCTGGAAATCGAAAATTGCGAAGTTCTTGCAGCTACCGCGCTCGCACGACGCTCGTCGAACGACTTGCTCTCTTCGGTAATATCGCGCGCTCTTAAACGTTTGACACGCACTGTGCTTCACGTAACACCGTGCATCACTATACGCACCTTGATGCGCAGTCTGTCGCAACTTATTTCACCCGATCTTCCAACGGTTGTCAACTATACCCACGTTCGCTCGCTCGACTGCACAGTCTGTGATGCAATTTATTTCACGCTTATCACATATCGTACTATTCTATAATGTCCTTTAGAATCTAACGTGTTTATCGGAATATTACATACTTCGTGTCATACGAATCGTAAGCGTGAAATCTAATCTCCTTGTTGTTTCGCACTGTACGAAGAGTGATATCGATAGAGTCGTAATGACAGTAACTAAATTATTTCCCTATTTCTCGACGTCTTACCGCTATGGATTCGAAATTAGAAGAATTCCTTCGTATTTACTACCGAGTTTTTATTACGCGCAATAAGACGGTCGAATCGAGACGGCAAGTCAGTTCATGCGTTGCCCACCTGTTTCTCTCTCATGTTCGTATATACGTACTTACGTTGATCTTACGTTGATCGAGCTACTACTTTACTTTATTGTTTGCCATCGAATTACCTGTCGTTTCGTATGAAATGTTCAAACGTTAAATTCAGTGGTATCGATACGCTAATAACAAGCAATGATAAATCGACGAAAACGTAACGCTTGAAGTTGTCTCTTATTTTCTTGATTACTATCGATCGACTCGCTGCGACTCGTTTGTTTGGCCATCGTCAATGTGTCAGAGCAAACGTGTCAAAGGCAACTCATTTTGAGGATTGCCGAAGACAATTAGCTCGATGCTATTCTGCTTTCGATTTATGGTTTATGATAGGTATTTGGACTTGCGTGTCATGGCCAGTGAAAGTGCGAATAACAATGTTAAATGCTAAACGACAGCTAGTGATGTCTAATCACATAGCTTTCAAATGTCGAAAGTTTGATCGTTTGAAAAAGAAGAGTTGAAAGTATTGCAAGCAGCTCAAGGTTACGTTGTCTTAATTAAAGGACAGGAAGATTGTTCCTGCAATCGTATGATGATCACGAAATGGAAGCCAGAGGTTGCTTTGTCGTAAAAGAACTATGAAAAACGATACAACACTTAGGACAAAGAAGCATTACAATTTAATGCATGGTTGAATGATACATCCGCGAACTATATTATCGGTTTATCTGTTTTTTTTTTTTTACCAAAAAATTTCTCAGAAACAATAATTGGTCGAAATAAATACGCTATTTCTACCAGATTCGGCAAAGAGTGGTAAAACGGCATTAGGAGAGTTGGGGGTGAGCAATGGAAAATGGTGGCCAAGGCAGAAGGGCGGGTCGGTTGCAGGGGTTGCGCGCGCCTCCGCAGATCAATATTTCATTTTAGCTTCGCCAACCAGCTAAAGAGTAAAGGAGACAAAAACTACCTACCTCTTCTTGTGCGCGTCTTCTCGATACAACCATTGTATTCTACATAATTACCACTTTTTCTATACTCGTATTCTTGTTGATACGAATCGTCCACATTTGTCTTTTTTTCCTTATCGAACCAAATGCATTTCCATATTTAATTTGTCTTTTTTCCTGCTTGCCTTCTCCTTCTCTCTCCTTCTTTTTTTACACCTCATATATTGTAGATTTATCGAAAAAAAAAAAAAAAATTAAAATATATGCACCTGCGTTCGTGACGCGAATCTGTAGGAAAATTCAGAAATTATTGAAAAGAACGAACCTCGAGGCTAGAAGATTTTGCGGAATGCCGTTTTACCGTTTAATACGTACTGCAATTGATTTTACGTTTACGTACTTAGGCTACAAGTTGGCGAACCATACGACGAAAAGTAGTTTCATTTAAAATGAAAATAGAAATCGATCGATGTCTTTCGATGTTTATTTGATATATCGTATATTCTCAAAATGATTCGCCGGCAGGAACTGCGTATCACGTGATGATACACGTGTTTTCGCGTCACGTTGAGGATTTGATTTTACGCGCAAGTACAATTTTCGCTGTTCGCGTACATTTTTATTAAAATGGAAAATGGTTTCGTCATTCGAATCTTTTCGAAGTGTCTTTTCTAAAAGTATCGTAATAATTATATAAATGCAATTAATTACGTATACAAATAAACGTGTGAAACGTTAATATATACATGAGAATATATACGTATACATATATAACAAATCGCTAAAAAATGATCACTACTTTTCACGATTTCAATTTTTCACTGATATGAAACAACCATGGAAAATGACGTTTTGGTAACTTATACAGCGTAATTAACGAAAAATAAAAAGTATGAGAAAAGTGGACTTGACGTAAAAAAACGATAGAGAAAAGGATGTATACCTATCCGATTGATTTAATTCGAGGAAACAAGTTTGAAGGGATATGAGGCAGGAAGAAAGAAAAGAAACGACAGGAGAAGAGGAGAGGAGAGGAGAGAAGAGAGGAGAAGGGAAGGGAAAGGAATGAAAAAAGAAAGAGCAATGATATAGAATGCATGCGAAAGAGATATTGAAAGTATATATGCAGAATATATAACGCGTTGCGCTGCGTAGCGCAGCGCAATACGACGCTACGCATCGTATTCCATGGCTGGCGTCCCGGGACAGGGACAACCGTGCGCCACTGCCCCACCCAACCTTTCAAGCCGGCCATGCTGGGCGAACCGATCAATACTTCGGCTCGGTCACGAAGGAAACCGAGGGAAACCGGCCTAGGACGAGTAAAACCGAATGCGGACGAGTCCGGGCACGAGGCGCGCCGAGTCCCCACCACGAGCAGCGTTGCCGGCTCAGTCGTGCGGGAGTGGTCACTGAGGGATGTGTGGTACCGTAACTGAGTGACTGAGGAAAAAGACCCGGCGTAGTTTCTCCGCGTAATACGCTCTCGCTCTTTACCCCCCTGAACAAAAAAGAACTAGCAGTACCGAGAGTCTAGTCAGTTTTCGGCCCCCTCCCGATTTTACGCGAAACTACCAAACACGCTGATCATATATTTATTTAAGTATTTATTGTACAAAACTTTAAATATAGGTAAGATTGCGACGATTCGTTGCTCTGCTTCTTTTCTATAAGTCTATGTCTCGCATTTACTTTTCTGCTCTATCTTTCGAGTTCCTCTCTCGATTTACATAAATCTCTAATTATTTTCTACCTATTTAGTTTTTTCTTTTTTTTTTTTTTTAATCTTTTTCGTTTGACTTCGTTCTTTGCCATGCATGCCAAGGCACGAGTGATTGCTTCCGTATCTCCTTTATTTGAGCCTCCTTTTTTCAGGCCGTATTAGTATTTCGAGAATGTGCTAGAAATTTCGCTTTGTGTCGCGTTTTCCTACGATTAAACTAACGAGTCAAGGAGAGTGAATCGGTTATCGATCTCTGCGGTATAATACTGCGACGCAGTAGAATCGAAGCGAATCGGCGCGGTCTCCGTAATGACGCCGATTCGTTTTTCGCCGGAAGCAAGGTGTTCCCGTTGTTGGTTTCTTTGTCCTCGGCTTGTTCAAGTCCATATCGCGACATGAAGCGGTTGTGAACGCTTCGAGGACGGGGCGTGTTAGCTAAGGAGAGAGAGAGAGAGAGAGAGAGAGAAAAAGACAGAGGGAGAGAGCGTAGACGAGGAATTTCGCTCTCGCTTCGTGAAAGTAGCGCCGTGGCGCTCCGTTTGACTGCTCCCTCTTCGGCTGAGATACGCGACTACGTCGAGCATAACCTCAAATCATTCATGATAAATGTACACAATTTTTTTTATTTCAAAGCGTTTCGCGCGTTTGACCTTCGGCCTGACAGCGTCAGTTTTGCTCCTCACCTCCCACGGAAGCTACCACTTTGCGTGTCTGAATTGAATGTCTTTTTCTACCTCTTAAAACGTGTTAAACGTGTGGCAACTGGTAAAATTTCATTAAACCTCCTCGTTTCCTCTTGTTTCTTTGGTTTATCAGTTTTGGCTAATGTATTTCAATGCGAAAAATAACGATTGAAAGTAAGCATAATGTATGTTAACAGAACGGTAATTTATCGTACAGAATATAACGCGTAATATAACGAGATATAGATAGACATAGATAAATGAGAATCGGCTGATAAAATTCGTATTTTTATCAACGTGACAGAGATGTCACGTTTTTCGATCCGTGCGACATCTTTATCTTCGCTAGTATTCATCTCAGTGACTGAAATTATCGCTTTTTGGTGATCAATCCGTGTAAGTTATTTCATTTTCGAGATTTTTAATGCAATGTGGGATTGGTCGTGCTAGGCGATAGGGTCGGCAATCGATTTAGGACCAAATGCGAAGTTAATACGAGATGAATTGTAAGAATCGTTATGGTATTTGAAAGAAGAAAGATAAGGGTACGAAGAAATTGTGAAAGAAGCACGAAATATGTATTTCGGGATGAGTAACGATTGCAGAGAATCGAACGCGTTAATCGCTCGTATCGTTTATCGAAGTAGGTTTGACCAAGAGAAGTAAATGGAGAATTTTATATCGGTTAGTTCGAACAAACAGTTAGTTGTACGTATTTCGTCACGTTTCATTCGCGATCCGGTTGAAAAATTTGCGCCGGAAATATTTCACTGGCAACGTGGGATTTCTCATTAGTTCTCTCGTAGATCCGGCAACAGTGTCGTCGAGTCTCTGCTAACCTAAAGCCAGGTGATTGCGCGCGATTAAATATAGGACGTCGAATACACCTACCGGTTTAATATTTCCGTCCGGGTTTCTTCGAGGAAGAATTTGGCTGCTTGACCTTCCGTCTATCTTCCGTCATGCGGATCGTGCTACGTGTTGAATAATCGACCAACGATAACAACCATACGAAATGATACGAAATTTCGAAGAAATTAACTCGTTCGATTCGCAATTTACCATTTTTAGTATCTTTCAGTTTGTAATATCGATGCATGGATATATGTTTTCTCCGAGATGCTCGATCGAATCTCGATTTGATTACTAATCCAGCTTGTGATTACTTACGTGGCACATCATTTTATTGACTATTTGCACATTAACGCGAAAAACGATGCTCGATGAATGTATATCTTGTAATAAGATTTACGATTAATCGTTTTTCTTGGACGCCGTGCGAGCAACGTATTCTTGAATATCTTTCTGCGTGGTGCAATGTTCCAATCCGATATATAATAGTTCATAGTAAATACCACGAACCGGAAGCACGTGAACAAGAAATTTTAATCTAATTTTCATTGCCGTATACACATCTATATAGAAAAACGGTAGGTTTTTTTCGACGATATAATGTCCTCGTGTCCCAACAGTCTTATTAGATGAATAGATGCGAACGGTGATCGCGACAATAACGATTCATACGCAGTTTCTACGTAACTTGCATCGTCGTTATATTTGCCAGCGTGATAAGACGCGCTAAAAGGAAACGAGTTTCGAAAAACTGCACATCTGTTTTTCAACGTTGGGTATGCGCAAATTATGGAAAATACGCGCGTGCGCCGCTTTGCGAATAATCGTTTGGAAGAGCTGCTTCATGGTTGCTTTATGACAATGATGTAAACGTTTACCGATTGATACGTAAAACACCGTTGTTCGTTACCACTTTAAGTAGAGCGCAGAATGCATTTCGCTCGAGGAATTAATAACAAAGACTTACCATATATCGCACATACACGAAATCGATCATGTTCCAGCTTTTAAAATTACTTACTTTGAACACCAATAATTGATGTTATAGTAACGTTTCAGCTTATGGTTAGAAGTAGGATAATAAGAACAACGTGTTTTATTTTCTCCTAGCAAATTCCAAATTTTGTATTGCTATTATCGTGACAAGTGATGGATTAATCCGTATTTATCGTATGTATAGGGATAGATGGTCGTATTCGAAATTACTTTGCTAATTGATTTTTTTCGAGCTGTCTGATATCTTGAAACAAGAATCGAACGGAGTTTGCGCGTTATTTGTGTGCACGAGAAAGAAAGGAGGATGATCGATACGAATGGGAGTAGAAAACGACTCTGCTTGAAGTCAAACGAAACGTCGTTAAGCATCGGTAGGGGAACGCGTAGAGAAATGGTAGTATCGTTTCCGGTATAATCCGCGATTCATTACTTTCATTCTTGGATGCAGTTGTAATCGACGCGTACGCGTGAGAAGTATATAGATTTGCTCGTTACGTCGCGTCACAACGATGTTCTTTGCCGTCGTGACTCATTGGGGGAGAATCAGGCGCCATATGCGATATAGCTAATATAAAAGCTCCGTGCCGATATTATGGATTCCTCCTAGTTACTGTTGACCGTGATCGATGATTTTCGCTGATTCTATCTATGAATCGATGTTCTTAACGATCGTTGAAATCGAGAATGTAGGGTAAAACGCGTACAAATACGAAACCGAAGATCTCGGGAGCGCGTGCGCGCGCACGGTCGACGAACGGTCGTAGAACGTGTTAAAAGGAGTCGAGATGTTTAGATGTGTGCCTACTACGGTTTGGCGTTGTAACGCGGTCCGATGCAGTGACTCATCGTTACCATGCGATTATATCCACGTTAGTAAAGATGTCGTTGAAGTTTTATTCGTTTCATTTATGCGCGATCCTTATCAATCGATCATTTTATGAAAGATTTCACAGTCGTTATACTCGCTTCTATCCTTTTTAAAAATGTAACGGATAAAAATCGATCGAATGCACATAAAAATCTACCGGTATTAATAGAAACAGGAAAACGAACGTTTGCAGTAGCTTCTTGCGTCGTTTCGAACATAATCATCGGTAGGGATAATCACGCGATAACATAATTCCATTGCAAATAATTTGTTAGTTGAGTGCATAATTTGTAGACACGAATCGTGACAAGAGAGTATTATAATTATTATGGATATTATTGGATAAAAATGGTTGGGAATAGCGAAAAATGAATTAAAAGTTCAAGTTTTCAACGTAAAATAGTTTTATGCATTAAAGCGAATGAATTGGTCGTTGATCGCAAGAGAAACGTAGATTTTTATCAAACAGTGAATATTCAATTCGATTTGATTTAGAACGTAAAAATGTTCCGTTTAGAGCTAAAGGTGCGCGCGACGTTCATGGTCAAGGCTGAGAAAGGCCGAATTTCTCTTTCGGGTAAATCCATTGTCAATGACCGTTACCAACCCAGATAGAAGGAAATGCAATTGCGTTTTCGAAACATCTGCCGATCCATAGCTTTGAAAAAGAAATTCCCTATTTCTTTTCATAGAAGAAGGAAGAAAATACTCGCGACACTCGTGATCTATGTGCGAACGAGGCCAGTTAGGTTGAAGCACGCGCGCGCACAGCCCGAGTACGTCATACTGTGTTCTAAACGCGTCGGTGAAATCTATTCTCACGCGCGTACCAGCGACTCCCGGATAGATGAGAAAAGGAACTCGGCGACATTGAAGCCGCGAGTTAATCCAACTGTGTTGTACCGTTACGCCTGTGTCGATGTACGTTATGTACACACCTCCTCTCCTCTTCTCTCCTCTTCTCTTTTCCTTTTCAGTAATGTTTTCTTCGTCCTTTCAATTACGCCTGACTGAATTTCCTTCTTTATCTGTTCAGCTCTGTATATCGGGATTTTTGTTTTCTAGCTGACACAATGTCCGTCGATAAGGAGGAATTGGTTCAGCGTGCAAAGCTCGCCGAGCAGGCAGAGAGGTACGATGATATGGCAGCCGCGATGAAGGCAGTCACCGAAACAGGAGTCGAGTTATCGAACGAGGAAAGGAACTTGTTGTCGGTGGCGTACAAGAATGTCGTTGGTGCAAGACGTAGCTCGTGGCGAGTTATCTCATCCATCGAGCAGAAAACCGAAGGTTCTGAGCGCAAACAGCAGATGGCCAAGGAATATAGGGAAAAGGTTGAGAAGGAGCTGCGTGAAATCTGTTATGACGTATTGGTAAGAATTCCCTCCTTTTTCACTTCTCTTTCACATTTTATTACGAATTATCGATGCAATTTCGATTTGACGAATAACGAAATTCACACAAATGGGAAATGTTTCCTTCTTAAGGGGATGAGACGCGCGCGATCGACTACGATACGTGCGCGTTATTCTGGTCGGAACGCTTTGATATGGTAGATTTAACACGTCCACGGAGCAGTAGCTGGCTTTTGGTGTTTATAGATGGATCGTCTTACATCGGTGAACGATCCTTTCTGTCGCGTCTGCGTATTCCAACGGCTGGTAAAAGCAAAGATCGCACATCGGTGTGGATTTCACGTGGCTTGATTACCACCGGCTCGGCTCCTTGTCCAATAGCAGCTCGTCTTGCGATCTTTTCTCGTCGTCCAACGAGCGTGGCAAAACTTGTTTCAGTAATCGCGAGAACATTTTTCTTTATCGCGATTGAATTTGCTTTGATAGCGATTAGCTTGATGCGACGTGTCCAAATATTCGAAACAAATTTACATAAACGCGTTTAATATTTCAAGTCGCTATAGCGACGAGCGTTTGGAAAACGGAAAGCACGGAGTGTTTCCCAATACTCGCTCACAATATTCGTCGTATACTCGAATTATATATGATGGAAACGAAGATTTTCATTTTTGTGTGACATTACGTATAAATAGATAGAAAAATCGATGTAAATATTTAAATAGAGGGGAAAATATGTAAAAATTGATTGCACTGTCAACGTTGCAGGGACTCCTTGATAAGTACCTGATCCCTAAGGCTAGTAATGCCGAGAGTAAAGTATTCTACCTCAAGATGAAGGGCGACTACTACAGGTATCTCGCAGAAGTCGCTACCGGAGAAACCAGAAATGGTATGTATCTGGTAATGCGATAAATTACTAACAGCTATACGACTACAACTTTACTGATTCCGATTAATAATCGCTGTTAGTCGAAGTTGATTTTTCATCGATACTCTTCCAAAGCGTTAATACGATGTAAGATTTCGTTTTTTCTTTTTTCTTTTTCTTCTTTCACGCGTTACAAAATTTCTTTGAGATACATGGTGATTTGAAAGTAACTGCACCATCGAAGATACACTTTTCTGTCTGTATTCTGACATTGAATTCGTACGAGAGAATCGATACGCGTCTTTCTTCGAATAGAAAGGTGTCGCACAATGCTCTCTCGTACCTGTGACCGTCTTCGTAGTTGTACTTCAAAAAAAAAAAAAAAAAAGAAAAAAGGAAGCACAGCTGCAACGGCAGGTGTTCTTCGTTGAAACTACTCTGTGATATATTCTTAGATTTAAGTGGATTTGAAAAATTCCATGACGCTCGTCGTATGTCGGAATATCTGTGTATAACGTGTTATACTTGAACAGAAAAACGTTCCTAAAACGTTGGTGGAATTTAACGCCGTATATTTTTCTCGATAATGACAAAAACGTCTGTTACGTTTCATTTCATTCATGTATATTCGATGTTAAATTCACATAATAACATACAGAAACAAGAGAGAGAGAGAGGCGTCGTTTCTTTCGAAATTAGTTTGAAACGCGGACAAATCGAATTACAAGTTTCGTAAATTGATGTCGGTTAGTGTGTATCAGATCTGTATCTATGTTGTTGTCTATATTATTATTATTATTATTATTATTAATATTATTATTATTAGTATTAGTATTAGTATTGGTATCATCGTCACGTTATCTGCGAAACGTTAAAGATGACTATGTATCGAGGTACCATCGGTGTTAAATTCGAAATATCGACGATTACGAAAAGGTTGAAATTTTGCTGATAATTTTGCACGTAATATATTCAGCCGTGGTAGACGACAGTCAGAGGGCATACCAGGATGCGTTCGAAATCAGCAAGTCAAAGATGCAGCCTACCCACCCGATCAGGCTAGGTCTCGCCCTGAACTTCTCCGTTTTCTATTACGAAATCCTCAACTCTCCAGACAAGGCCTGCCAGCTGGCCAAACAGGTATAATTCACAAAGGCGAGGGTTGATACGCATATCGATAATAGAGTTTACAGCAATCGCGGAAAGATGCGAAAGGATGGTGGTGATGCAGTGGAGGCAAAAAACATGATATTCCGCTTTATCGTTTATGGGGTGATGGAAGAGGCACTTTAACCTTTCCAACTTGTCGTGTACCTAAGCTCTGGTCGACTTCTTTTTGTTCGCACAACCGTGTATAGTACGCTCATGTACACCATAACGAATACTGTAAATGTTCGCGTAGAATTCACGCGAGCTGGATGCTCGTTTCTTTTCCCGTTTCCTCTTCGTTCTTCCTATCCCGAGGTCCCCTTACTTATATATCGCGATAGAGGGAGGTCACGCTCTATGTATACGTTTGTAGAAATTGTAATATGGATTTCCCGGTTTGCATTACAGCGGTAGTCGAGGATTCACAGAAAGCGTACCAAGAAGCGTTTGACATAGCAAAGTCAAAAATGCAGCCTACGCATCCCATCAGGCTCGGTCTTGCTCTCAACTTCTCCGTTTTTTATTACGAGATCATCAACTCACCAGACAAGGCCTGCCAGCTGGCCAAACAGGTATAATTTATAAAAACGAGGATGATGTCGGTAGTGTTCACAGCAATCGTGGAAAGATGCAATAGGAAAGACGACGGCGGTGGTGATGCAGTGGAGGCAAAAATATGATTTTACTTTATCTTTCGATGGGAAGACGCTTTTACTTTTACAACTTGTCGGCGTGTATTCTAAGCTTCGTGATCGAACTCGTGGATGAATATTTAACCGGAGGAACTTAGTTGCGCACAGGGGATGGATAGTCACTCCATTGGTTCCTTCTCCCTATTTTTATTCCTTCCGATTCCGATGTGCACACACACACATACACACACACACACACACACACACTTATACAAATGTACCTCGACAGAGGTTATGCGTTATCTGGAAATTTATGAAAGTCGTAATTTAGATTTCTCGGTTTGCATTGCAGCGGTAGTCGAGGATTCACAGAAAGCGTATCAAGAAGCGTTTGACATAGCAAAATCAAAAATGCAGCCTACGCATCCCATCAGGCTCGGTCTTGCACTCAACTTCTCCGTTTTTTATTACGAAATTATTAATTCTCCGGCTAGAGCCTGTCATCTTGCCAAACAGGTTAGGGATAATCGACAGTTTGATGCTTGGTTGGATGACTATCTTAGGTTGAACAAATAAATGTACTTTATATAATTTACAATTGACATCAGTGTGTCGTGGTACTGTGCGGTAAATGCTATGTTATTGAGTGCATACTAACCCATAAAAAAAAAGCAACAGAAAGAAAGAAGCTCCTTCGATATTTGGTGTGATCATTGCTGTAATTAGTCTCCACTGTATCCGGTAACCATTCCGCATCATACGCATTTAATATGTATATGTTCGTAACATTTTCTATCTCTAATAGAAATTGGTTAATGCTTTGCACGAATGTGTGATCTCGCGTGATCGAAAGAATGCGATTCCTGTAGTTTTGGCGCGATTGCTGAATAAAATCGTGTGTGTAAATTGAAATGAACGCGGAATGTACGTTTTATCCAGTTTAATGTTTGCGTAAATGTTTTAGGCGTTCGATGATGCGATCGCAGAATTGGACACACTTAACGAGGACAGCTACAAAGATTCCACGCTAATTATGCAGCTTTTACGCGACAACCTCACTCTTTGGACCAGTGACACGCAGGGCGATGCGGACGAAGCACAGGAGGGTGGAGATAACTAACCTTCCTAAGCTTAAGTCCTTTCTAACCTAATAAGAACATCCTATTCTCTATCGTCCCCCCCGTCCCTTGAAGTGCTCACCCATCCATCCACCCGAGATCGATTTTTCATTCGCCTGACCTTTCGTCCTTCGTGTACCTCGCTGCCCTCTCCCTCCTTCCCTATCACTTTTATTCTTTTCTCATTCCGTTTAACAATCTTCATTATCTTGTCTGTTTTACTATCCCGTCGCTCTTACTCCTTGTTTTATTATTCTGTCTTGTCCCTCTTCGGGTTTCCCCTCTATCTCGCCCTCTCTGCCTCCCATCCTTTCTTTCTTCCATCCTTTTTTTCATCTTTCCTGCCTTCCTTCTTTACGTCCTTACTTCCTTCCACCTTTCTTCGGTTCCACATTCGCAAGGGCAACGTCGCCTTTTTTCCGCATCCTTATTTTTTTAATCTCCTCCTCGAAAGTCACGACCTCTTTGTTCTAATGCGACCGCACACTGCTGCCAATGCCACCGCCACAGCTGTTACGCCCGATTCGAAAGCTCGAACACGAGAGAATCTCGTTCTCGACCGTATCCTTTCCTAAAGGATCGATTCACGTGCCGGTCGTTGAATATACTCGCTATTGCCACTCGTCAAAAATTTTGAATTTGAATCTTCAATTTCAAAAGGAGTGTCAATCTACGACAGTAGGGGGAGGGGGGATGGAGAGAAAGGGAAGGGAGAGAGAGAGAGAGAGAGAGAGAGAGAGAGAAACGAAGAGAAGATAACAAAAGGCCAAGGAAAAAATTAGCGAATTTATGCGAAATTAACGTAGGATATTGCGTAACCACGCCTCGCGCGGCCCTTAACGAAAGGAAGCGGTCGAGTCGTGAGAGTTACTCGATCTCTTGACAACAAGTTTATCCAAGGGAAGCGTTATTGACTCGTGTTTGTGTGGAAGAACGGGAGAAAACATATTGTGGATGAACAGAGGAAAGGACAGAGAGAATTTCGCAAACGCTGTCTCGTCGTACAACGATAAGGTAGTAAAAGATAGTATCGAAGAGTATAGAAGAGGACAAAAATGTTATATGTAATGTTATAAAGGAGAAAGAGGTAATCGCCAGTAGATTACGATGTGTAAATGATGCTGTCGAAACTGTGACCGATAGAGGAAAAATATTGAATAAAACTAGTCTTTGACGGGTATGTAGAAACAGAAACATGTATCGATATCGCTGTTCAGATGAGACGCGGGATGCGAAAAACAGCCACGAAACACTGTCACTACTCCCAAATCTGCTCACTATTTACCATCTAAAGTATCGCTAAACGAAACAGAGATTCGAGAAGAAACGAAGTGAAAGGAAAAAAGCACGCATGAATCTAATTACATTATATCCAGTTGTCATTAAATTAAATTTCACATTGTCTAGCAAGTACGATATTATTATACGAAGGGAAGAACGCAGGAGGAGAAAGGAGAGTAAAAATACATTAAGTTATTAAGTTCCAACACATCAGTGGTGACTTAATTTTTACATTTAATACTTTTTACATATTGCACGTTAGTAGTACACGAAAAAGTCTTACGCATACACACGCGTGCACGCAAGTACAGTAATACTACATTTTGTGCGCATATTCGTTTCCTGTTTTCTATTTCACATTTTTTATGTGTACGCGTACCCGCGTGTGTATGGTTTATAATTGACACGTTTAAAACGACTCTTTTGCTTTTACATATTTATTTCAAAATTCGAATTTATGCCCTTATCATAGTTGCTGTATTATCGAGGTGAGTGAAGCACATAACTTTAAGAATGCATTTTTATCCATCGTGCGCCATGACCGTCCGTTGCTAACGCGTGAATATCTGAGAAGGAAGGGGACGCTTGATTTTGATTTCTTAAACAGCCAATCGATACGTGACTACCTCTTAAGAAATTTCTCTCGATATTTCTTCTGTCCTGATTTTTAACTACAATAATTCTCGCAAGCCTGTGATTCTCTTTCTCTCGTTATTCTCCGCCTCCTCCATTTCCTCTCCTCTCTTCTATCTTTCTTTCTTCCCCTCTCTTCCGTATATATGTTATAATATATATACATATATTATACACAATAATATATATACAACAGATATTTACCGGAAACTCGATTACTAATGTCATGATAAACGAAAGGAAAAAAAGAAAACGAGAACAAATTATGTGTACGCGTGTAAAAAAAAAAAAAAAAAATCATATTCTCCTTAATTTTAACATACATACGCAAGTACGCAAGCATCTATACTCATTTGTATATATGTATGTGCGTGAGTGTATGCATGTATATATATTATATATATATAATCAGCTTTTTTGTCGGCATGATCGATCTCGTGAAATTTGTCAATAGAGTTCGAGGATAATTCGTTATATCCTGCTATTTTGCAAATTTATATTAATAACTTTACAGAATGTCTTCTAAGCAGAGCATTATCTATGAATTCGGTTAATGCAAAAAAAAAAAAATGCGAAGTTGGCGGAATGAATTTTTTTCCGTTTGTTCTTTAACGGATAAAAGCTCCGTTACAGATCTTGATCGATCACCTATATAGTGACCTATACCATCAACCATCGCAACTTATCAAACAACATGTTTCTTTTGGTATCTCGGGGTGACGTATTCAAACGGCAGATCAAAGACGTGTAACGGTCTATGATCGGCTCAAACGAAACCTTGATAAAAGGGACGAACGTTGCCATTTTAAAAATGGGAAGAGTCAAACGATAACGATAACGATAAATCGATCGCGTCCAAATGCAACGGATACGTTCGGTCCAGGGGCGGATTAACATGTATATATGTATGAATCAAGTACTTCTAATTATTTGAGAATTATGGCAAGTCCGTTTTGTATCTTAGTTAAATTCTAAGTAACAATTCCTAATTTTCGCCGATCGAATAAACGAAATTCCATTTGTTTCTATGTTAAAACCAATCATTCTTTTTTACAATATTAAAAATAAATAAACGTTAAATATTTGTTCGCTTTCGTTTCTTTTTACTCTGTTTCTATTGTTACATAATCGGTCGAAATCCTTAGAAATCCACCATCCGCCTCTGGTTCGGTCCATTCCATTAGGTCCTAATCTACCTGTCTCGGTAGAATGAACTCGACATTATTCTTCGTCTCGTATGCATGGATACTTTTAAGTGTATGTAAAATACGCGCGCTTACCCTAAACACACAGGCGTAGACTTACATATACAGACACAAAACATATAATAATATACGTAAATGTTTACCATATGGAAAGAAATAACGATTATCGGTATTACAGCGTGTGTTGCGTGGGTAAACGTTCCCCAAATATGTTGTACTTTTTAATGTGTCCATGTTTCCGTCGCATTGAACACACAATAGAGTATGAATGAACGAAGTTGGAGTACGAAAACGAGTCGATTTTGCAGAGGTATCCATAAAATCGATTCCGAATAGCAACGTGGGAAATCAATACTAATCCGTAGATTACGATTTCGTTCGAAAAGTACCGATTCAATCCGTGATTGATAATTTTATTCATTTTAATGTGCGTTTTCTATCGGTTTACGCAAGTATTAGTTACCGATGCAAAAGAGACTGAGAACTAAGAATGGTTCCCGAGAGAGTCTTCTTAAATCCAACTATAAATGAACCAGTTAAGCGAGTTCGGGTAGATATTATAAAAGGAAATTGACACCATTCTTCGAAGGCAACTACATATATTGTTCTTTAATACCGGTCTCGCGCAGCGTATCTTTAGTAATATTCAATTCCTCCTTCTTTCTCCTTGGCCCTTTTGAAATTCCTAAACCATCGGCGTCCCATCAACGTTTGTCCTTATATCCTTGTTACCACAAGGAGCATTAATTCGTTGTAATCGATTTATATATCTTTTTCCTTCGATATTTTCATCTTCGAGTATGTATATATATATACATATATCTTACTTTTTTTTTTTTTTTTTTTTTTTTTTTTTTTTTTTTTTTTTTTTTTTTTTTTTTTTTTTTTTTTTTTTTTTTTTTTTTTTTTTTTTTTTTTTTTTTTTTTTTTTTTTTTTTTTTTTTTTTTTTTCTCTTATTAATGACATCGTCGTAAATTTACTTTGTAGATAAAGAGAGCGAAGATCTCTTACGGGTTACGAAGGGGTGATGTACAATTTTTGTAATTTTCTTATTTGAATCCTTCCTGCGCTCGTTTCCTTTATTCATTTTCTCGTTTCTATTTACTTTTTACTCGATCATTGTAAAAGTTTAGATTAGTAATTTGATTATCGAAATATTTATCACTATGTTATATCAACAAATGGTAAAACATTGTCCTTCACTTTAATAATTATATAATATCTCGATTCGTACAATTTCTCTCTCTCTCTCTCTCTCTCTCTCTCTCTCTCTTTCTCTCTTTCTCTCTTTCTCTCTCTCTCCCCATGGAGAAAGCTAGCCATCGCAAATTTCAAATATTCATCCGCTACATTTTCCTAGTTTCCTCGTCCCGAGTTATGTTGTTCTATTTGTATTTATCATCGATCATCGTAATTGTAAATTATAATTATTATAAACGTTTACACGAAATAATAAATTCTGATAAAATGTCTCAGAAAAGCCATAATCTCGATTGTTCTGCTTTCCAGTATTATCAAGTTCTGGAAGGACAGTATATTCTATACCGAGTCAATAAGTCCAAAAACATAATAACGCTTACATCCTTAACAGTATTTTAAATACAGATTTTGAAAACTTGATTTTGGAGGCTAGGCCAACGTAAGCACAATGTTCCTATACAGTAAGAATTCTTCGTTACGATTAATATTATTATTATCGTTTTCATGCTCGCTAGCTTCGTCATAATTTATCTTCGGTATCATTGATTCGAGATCCATCTTATGTAGATACTGAAGAGAATTAGAAAATAGGTAAAAATAGGTTCGATTGGATGTGAAATGAAAATTGTTTGATATCATTTTCAACACTGATTCGAGCGAATAAAAGCCTAGAAGTGGAGGGGATTGGTTTTTAATAAAACAGAAGATTGTGTATTAACGATACTCACTTAAATTTAACCCTCTTGAAAAAATAAAGGAAAATGCAGTGTTGCAACATTTTGGTAACCTATATTGAAATTAAGAACTTAGCCATTGAATGGGTTCGCGATGTCTTTGTACATCTTGTTAACTTTCAAAGTTTATACGAAAATATGTATGTTTGTATATTCGACTACGAAAATATAGTAATTTAGTTGGCTTTTAATAAGTATCCGTATGTAGATCCTTACATTCTTGCGTCGCGTCGTAATTTTTTTTATTTTTTGCAAGTACGTACTTGCGTACGTGCATTTTTTTCGAGAAAAGAATCCTACTGCAAAATAATTATACGAGTCTTTACATACAATCGACGCAGTTGATAAAGGAACTTTCTATTTTCTTCAAATATCTAGATTCTCTTTATTTCTTTATCCTTTAGTTTTCTTTTTCTTTCTTTTTTCCAATGCAACCGATTATATAACATCGAATCGGTCTAATAGTAGTTCACGATATTTCAACATAACACTTTCTGTATCATCGTGCTCTGTACTAAAAATATGAAGTCATAGGGCAAGATAACGAAGTGCATATAACGTGTACTTGCAAAGTACTTAGTTTAGTTGCGTACTACTTTTTGTTCATAGGGCTGTTATCCAAGTCTTTACATAATTGCTGGAGATAAAACACCAACGAAATTGGATTAAAGTAACGGCAGGTAATAAAATTTACGAAAGAAGTAAGACAAAAAATTGATTTGTCGATAAAATGTAGAAACAACTAAAATAATTTGTTTGAAAATCCGGTGGGTTAATTACAGCTGATTTTTTAAAGAATGATCAGTTTTGATGAAATATACCGCTAAAATCCAAAGATATTCTTCTTATATGTCGTATAAGGATATCTTATTGCACCTTAAATTTGTAATAATAATAATATTGATATTGTCACGTATAACTTTTTTCCGCACTGTTACTGATTTCCTTCTTCGGAGATAAAAATTCGTTACTTAATAATCTGATCATAGATCGATCTACATACATGTATATATATATATATATATATATATATACATATATATAGGACGCCATAAAAGTTTTCTATAAATAGTTGATGAAATTTTGATATGTTAAAGCAAAAGCAAATAGATAGTATTTTTTAGCTTCTGTTCTTTTCAGTGACACGATTGAAAATAAAAATAACTAAATGTCAAATAACATTCGTAAAGGAACCGTAAAAGTACATATTTATATATTGTTATTTATGACGTGCAAAGTTCATTTTATCTCAGATTATTATTAGAATGAATTACATTGTCTTTGAAAGGTCGTATGCCAATAACTATTTAGTGAAAATGATGATTGAACCCATAGGTTAAGCCAAGATGTTTTGCTGTTTTATATGTGTGATCAAAATAATGAATACGTAGGAAGTTTTTTTGTAGAATTTATCGATCTTTGCATATAGCGTATAACAGAATATATAGAAATTAGATTTCTTCCAACAAAAAATAGAAGCAGGCGAAATTATATAAATTTTTAGTAAGCAGAATTTAAAATAGTTTTCGTACAATAAATGCGGCGACAAGGAAATATCGTATTGGCTGCCTATGTATCACTAGCACCATCTACGGCCACTTCCTAAATTTAATTTTACATTGGCGGAGGGGTGAGAGCTGGATAGCAAATATTACTGGTGGGAGACTTCGTGCTGAAGCACACGTAAAGGTCACCTTCAGTTTTAGTTGGACTCAAGACGCGAAAGCGATCTCTGCTGTTTAGTCAGAACGTTGTAGGTCTACAAGTATAGGAAATTTTAAAATCAGGCAAGAATTGTCTACATTCTAATCTTTATTGGTAACTGGACATATATTTGTTCGGTAAGTTGAAAATTATTTAATTTTCTTTACATATACGCATATAAAAGTACTTTTTATAGATAATAAATAACTAAATGACCAATTGTCAGTGACAAAGTGACGTTATCTTGTATACACATTACAATAGACTATTATTCAATTTTTTAATAAATTTATCTGCTCTGCTGCTCACCAATCTACATATTTTTTAAATTAGTTTGACGCTTTTTATATATGAATTTTACCTTACATGCAAATGAAGTAATCCCAATGATCTATCCTATACTCAATATTAACATCGTTATTCCGATGTTTTGATGCACAACACATTGAGACTGTGCTAGATTCCATTGACACATGCTATCTTATTTTAAAATACGAAGGACTGCTGAAGATGTTTCGTGTTGTAACGTTCTTCAACATTGTTCGTGTATTCCTTACACTTTTCATTCTTCGTCCTTGATTAATTACTATCTTATGTGAAATAAGTTGTTATTCGACGAAAATTCGATCTTGTTATTTTATATTATATTTATTATTTACTTTGTCATTGCGCGTTAATTCTTGTCCAATGTATGCTCATACAGAAAAGGCTATTACAGTATATTGTAATGTGAAAAGTGTATTTCATACATGCATAAACAATGATTGTTACATAAATGTTTGTAATGAGTTCCTTGAAATGAATGGGATGCTACTATGTTCATGTTATGACAAAGAATAGAGTTGGATTATAATGTAAATAGTGTTTATTATTTTAGGTTACATATATTATGCAGGGCATAAGAATTTATTTCTTAATGTCTGTTTAAATTTCTTGTATGTTCACTTGTATAATATAATGTCCATAAAATATGACGAAATATGTGTTTGCACAACAAAAGAGTCGAAGGAAAAAGTTACTTCTTCTCATGTTACGGTCCCAAAACAAAGTAATATGTATTAAGTATAGAATCTATTCTGTTATTAAAACATAAGTAATAATAATTTTGAAAAATAATATAAATCTTTTTATCAGATGACAAAGAACATAACTTTTTAAAAGATAAAATTAATTTTTGTACGGCATGTGCCTCAGTTCCAGGCATAACAGAAAATAATATTGATAAAAGTTCGATATTGTTTGATATTCAAAAAGAACCAAAAATTCCTCTACAAGTGAGTTGAAAACTTGGCGGATATAGCACATTCTTCTTCCATATATTCTTTGTACTTTTGTACTAGATCGATACAAAATTGAAATGGGTGTTTACAAGAAAATATTTTGATTTGCTATTAAATATTCCTCTATATTTCTGTTATGACAATGAGAAAGATCATGATCTGATTATTAGAAAAAAATAGACAATTATGTTTTTTTAATGATAATGAAAGAAGCACATTGATTAATATCTATCTATAAAATAAATTATCATAAACACTTACTATATTATTAGATAAAGCAATAAAGTGAATTCTTTATCTAAAGATAAATAAATAGTTACAAAATAGTTATATTACAGGGACATACTTGGTATCTCGCAGCAAAGATGGCAGAAGAAATACCAGCACAGAGGTTCATAAAACCTGGTAGTCATAAAGGTAAAGGCCTCGCAGTCTTTACTAGTGGAGGTGACTCTCAAGGTAAAAGATCAATTAACTGAAATAAAATGGGAATACATATTAATTGATATTTCATTACTTAAATTTTAATAATAAAACTTATTCGTCAGGAATGAATGCAGCAGTTCGAGCAGTTGTCAGAATGGGTATTTACCTAGGTTGTAAAGTTTTTTTCATCAATGAAGGCTATCAGGGTATGGTGGATGGTGGAAATAATATTGTAGAAGCTAATTGGTCATCTGTCTCTTGTATCATTCATAAAGTATGTATTCTGTTTGTCATGCTTTTATTGCAGTTTTATTCAAATTATTATAATTATGTATTTTAGGGCGGTACAGTAATAGGATCTGCTCGTTGCAAAGACTTTAGGGAACGTGCTGGTCGTAGGAAAGCTGCAAAAAATTTAGTAACTCGTGGAATAGCTAACTTGGTTGTAATAGGTGGTGATGGTTCGCTTACTGGTGCAAATTTATTTAAAGAGGAATGGTCAGATCTATTAAAAGAATTAGCTGAAGCAGGTAAATAAAAATCCGATATTTTTTATTGTAATATTATATTTTTATGTATACTTTACTGAGATACTGTTTCTTTAGGTGAAATTACTTCAGAACAAGCAGAAAAATACCAACATTTACATATTGCTGGTATGGTAGGTTCTATCGATAATGATTTTTGTGGGACAGACATGACTATTGGTACCGATTCAGCATTACATCGTATTATTGAGAGTATTGATGCTATTGTTAGTACTGCATATTCTCATCAAAGAACGTTCATAATGGAAGTTATGGGTCGACATTGCGGGTAAGTTGATCATTATGCTTTATTGGTGAAATGCTAAGAATTTTCGTTTCTTAAATAAATCAAAAAAATAATTGGTTATTTAGTATTTCGAAAGAATTTAGTATTTCAGCACTAAAAATACTCAATTACAATATTTTATGAATCGAAGGATATCTGTTTTCGTATTATTTCTTACAAATGTGACAACCTTTTGGATAGGTATTTGGCAATTGTGGGTGCTTTAGCAGCAGAGGCAGACTTTGTTTTCTGCCCGGAATCACCACCTCCTGCTGACTGGCCTGATAAATTATGTAGAAAATTGGAGCAGGCACGTTGTTTAGGAATTTTCTAAATTTTTTGTTACAGTGTTATTTCCCCCCTAATTTAGTTTAACAAATTCAATAATTTGTGTTTTCGTCTTTTATGTATTTTTAATTGCTTAATTCTGTTGTCAGTGTTACACATATTCCTTCTCACCTTCTTACAGTTAAGCCGAATATTAAAAGAACCAAAAACTTCGTTTGTAATAACTTTTTAATGTAAGGATAGGGAAAAGTTCTAATAAAGCAATTCAAGGTAGTGTGAGTATAATGAAAAGATGAAAGTCTTTCAGGTATCTGACGTTAGCTTCGAGTTTATCTTCTGAAGCATGCTATTGCTTTATACCTGAAGTACCGCCGTCAGGTGATTGGGTTGAGGAACTTTGCAAAGCTGTGCAACAGGCACGTCCTTGATCAATCATTATACTGTCTTTAATGAATCATGCTTCCCTATAACATTAAATTTATTAGCCAGATTATATTGTATTAAGTTCATTTTTATTCATATTAAACGTGTGTCTGCTCCTTTGTCAAAATAGTTAAGTTATCAAGAAGAATAGGAATATATTAGTTATTGGTCATTTATATTATAAATTTCTCTCAGTTTTAAAAGTTTGTTACCAATACTAAACAAGAATTTAAACTTTCTGCAATATTATACTTTTGTAATGTTTTACCAGTAACATTTTTCTTTATTTATCTTCACATTTTTATCAATAGTTTAAATTGGACCTGGCCATTTTACTATACTATAGTTACTGTGTTACATATGTATTGTAATATTTTTAGTTGGCTTTTATAACATACTATTACAGTTACCTGGCTCTAGTGGCAGCCATATGTTCCGAAGCTGATTATGTGTTCATCCCAGAGTGGCCACCTGAACAGGATTGGCCAAACAAGCTGTGCAAAAAGCTATTACAGGTCTGCACATCTTTTTTTTTTATTTTTTAAACAGTTCTATAAAACTATTTACTTTTCTCATTGCTTGTAATATCACAGAATGACTCCTTGCTTTAAATTTATGCTCTTGTTTGCTGTTTGCTGCTATGCTGTTTCATGAGTAAGAAGAGGAATATTATAGATATTTTAATCTTAGTTTAGTTTATTTGCTTGTAATGGTAAGCTTATTATAGTTACAATATGTTCTTTCAGAGAGTTCCATGTTCCATGTGTAACGTTTAATTATTTCTAAAATTAACTAATTAAATGTTTGGCATGTTTATAGAAGATAAATTGAAACATTAATGTCATTGATTTCTATATTATTATCTTTTCTTTCGCCTACAATTTAATTTCTTTCGAACTAAATTTTCTTTGTAAACGATCTTTGCACTTATCTATGTAACTTTCAATTTATCTGTGCGTATTGTGTAAGATTATAAAAATTTAAAATATATTTTTTAGGAAAGACTCACGGGACAACGACTTAACATTATTATTGTGGCAGAAGGCGCAATAGATAGAAACGGCCAACCAATTACTGCTGAAAAGGTTCATAAAGTTGTTGTAGACAAACTGCAACAAGACACAAGGATTACTGTTCTTGGTCATGTTCAAAGAGGTGGTAATCCATCAGCTTTTGATAGAGTTCTGGTTAGTTATTATATAAGTATACACAATACCATGATGTTCTTTTCCAATAACATATTAAAGACAAAAGTATTACATTAATTTAGTAATGCAACTTACAGGGTTGTCGAATGGGAGCAGAGGCAGTAATGGCATTGATGGAAGCGAAACCAGACACTGAAGCATGTGTTGTTACACTGGATGGTAATCAAGCTGTTAGATTACCTCTTATGGAGTGCGTTCGTCGTACTAAAGCAGTAGCACAAGCTATGGCTGATAAAAATTGGGATCTTGCTGTTCAACTTCGCGGAAAGTATGTTATCCATACTACATGCTGAAATAAAACTTCAATTATATCTCATTTTGTAAATATTTTTAGGGGATTTGCTCGTAATTTGGATACATATAAAATGTTAACCCGTTTGAAAGCACCTGTAGATCACGACCCTAGTAAGGTATGTTGCAATTTTGCATATAATATAAAGATTGATATGAACCTAAAGCCTTCTATCAAACTTCTGAATATAAGATTATGGTTGTTTTCGAAATCACGGTACGATCGGAAAAGAGACGATTACTGATGTTCAAATAATTTAAAAGTATAGAATAAAGATTTTTCATATGGAGTTTCGTTTCGAAAATCAAGCCTGAATATTCATTACCGAATGTCCACTATTCATGAAAATTCGTTTCGAATTACTTTCTTTCTGTTGTACCACGACTGCGGAACGCCTTACATAATGAATCATACAAAAAACATGTGAAGGTTTTTAGTTCTGGTATCTTGAATATATAAAAAGTGAAGATTTGGCTATATTATATCTTTTATTTAATGCTGCTTCAGGAAAGTAATGGCCCGATATTAAAAAAGGTAAATCTGTGTTGAGAGACGAAAGTATAAGTGTATATATTTTTTGCTGAATATTAAATTTTAATGCATCATAAAATAGCCTTTCTAACAGTCTCATCTATTCCTTCTAAATTAGCAATTCACTTTATGTGGACAAGTGAGTTAACTAACTTCTAAATCTTGATGTTATTTTTGTTCTCTTTCGTCTGTTTCTTTTCTTTTATTTCTTTTATTTCTTTTATTTCTTTTATTACTAAACAAATATAACATTGTTATAACCTGTAACAAATGTTTCTGCTAGAATAAAAGAAACCACAAGCATACTAAAAGTCTTGATATCAAACATCATGTTAAATTGCAGAATGCATTTGTTTTCTATGTGCACGCTGCATGAATCAACATCAAATATCCCCACAATATTAATGACAAATTTTATTACAGCAACACTATACGTTAGGTGTGATGCATATTGGTTCACCTTCTTGTGGTATGAATGCTGCGGTGCGTTCTTTCGTTCGGAACTGTATATATCGAGGTGATAAGGTATCGTCTTAAAAATGAGTACATCCTTATATAGTAATACAAGAATCTCATGTTACAAACTTCTAGGTATATGGTATTTGCGACGGAATAATGGGCCTTATGGCTGGGAAATTTAAATTGATGGATTGGCCTTCTGTCACTGGCTGGGTAGCACAAGGTGGTGCTTATTTAGGAACTAAACGTGCTCCACCCAAAGAGGAGCAGTTGCCTCAAATTGCTCAGAGACTTAAAGAATACGGAATTCAAGCTTTGCTCATCATAGGAGGGTTTGAGGTAATGGTTCTTTAATTCTGTGATGATCTCGGTTATAATAATTCCTTCATAGATCGCGGTGTATTTATGGTTAATGACTCTAATTCGTGTTGCAGTGCCGATTTTTATATAAAAATTATTACAAATTTCATTTTATTAAAACGGATACTATTAATAATTATTAAACCTATTATAGATATTATACTAATTAGAATTCTTCATTGATGGATGCGTAAGAATCCAAAAACATTCATCACGAATAATATTAGTATGTTTGAAATATAGAAATTTCTCACAGAAATAACATATTCTTATGATACACATACAGATTTAATCTATTATATAATAGCTATTCTTTGTCAGCAAGATTTACGATATGCCTTTTTAAGAATATTTTTCAACAAATTTCGTATGTATCTGTCAGATTAATCGCGATCTCTGCAGGGTTAAATTAATTCGTACGCTGTCTTTCAGAATTTTGCTTACTATTATAATGTGTTGTTGTTGCTGTTTTTCTAAAAGGGTTATCAAACAGGACTTACCTTTTTCAAAGCTAGGGACAAGTATGAAGAATTTCGAATTCCTATTGCTATGATTCCGGCGACTATTAGCAATAACGTTCCAGGAACCGAGTTTTCATTAGGTTGTGACACCGCTTTAAATGAAATTACAGAGGTAGAATTTTTTACGTTATGTATATGTTATTTTATAATAAAGTTATTGGTATAACATTTCATTTAGTCAAGTGTATCCGTCTTATTCTTAGATCTGTGATCGAATTCGTCAATCGGCGCAAGGTACAAAGCGTCGAGTATTTATTATTGAAACTATGGGTGGATATTGCGGTTATTTAGCTACGGTCGCTGGATTAGCCGGAGGTGCTGACGCAGCATATATTTTCGAAGAGAAGTTTAATATTAAAGATTTAAATCAAGATGTCATTGCGATGGCAGCAAAAATGTCTGAAGGTGTACAGAGAGGTCTTATTTTGAGAAATGAAAATGCTAACTTGAATTATAATACAGATTTTATGCAGAGACTTTTTAGCGAAGAAGGAAAGGGTCTATTCAGCTGTAGAATGAACATTATTGGTATATGTTTAACAATTGATGCTATCTTATATTTTAAATAACAATAGATCTCAAGTTACAAAATTTTTTATAGGTCACATGCAACAAGGTGGTTCACCGACTCCATTTGATCGCAATTTGGGCACAAAAATGGGGTCTAAGGCAGTCGAGTGGTTTAGCGAACAATTAAAAAAATATAGTAACGATGGCAGTAAGATAACGGCGATGGGTGCTGATAGTGCAGTTATGATTGGTATTGTGCGAAGACAATATAGATTTACGCCGTTTACAGAACTTATTGAAGTTACGGATTTCGAGTAAGTAACGGGAATGCGTCGCAGTTGATTTTCATCG
Source organism: Bombus difficillimus (assembly GCA_014737525.1). Lineage (NCBI taxonomy): Eukaryota > Metazoa > Arthropoda > Insecta > Hymenoptera > Apidae > Bombus > Bombus difficillimus. The sequence continues at coordinate 514,031 of JACXIT010000005.1, read as the reverse complement.
GAAATGTGTACTTACGTTTCGTAAAATTTTCAGACACCGCATTCCGACATATCAGTGGTGGATGAAATTGCGGCCATTACTCAAAGTTTTAGCAAAGCATGAGTCTACATATGAGGAAGAAGGACTTTATATCACTGTAGAAGAAATGGATCATGATAACGACCCTCTTGTATAAATTACATGTATGTGATGAAAGGTAATGTTCCATAAATATGCCAGTGTTAATTGTAGATTTTGTTAAACAGTATTGTATGGCATTATAATAATTATTTTCCGTTGTTATTTGCGGGAGAAAAAAGAAAGGTGGAACTTCAGATACACAATCATAAAATTTAATATTCTATGAGATATAGCATAGATTAACTATTTTGACGATTGGCATGAAATCGCAATGTGTACATGCACATATGTATACCTATCATTTATAGATTGGATTACTCAATAGCGAAATGCGCTCTAATATAACTTAATCTCCTTAATGTGAATTGTCTTAATAAATAGTAAATTACTGCATATTATTGACATAATCAAGAGTATAGATTAATATTTTGTTTAAAAAATAGTGAATTTATATATTTTGATTGCGGCTTAAAATTCAGCAAGAAGTAGGAGGTACAAAGATAGTACCTGAAACATGAAGTTAAACTATATTTTAGTAATATAAAAGAATGAAACAGGTAGTAAGACATCGTAACGAGCATTTTCATTGATGAGAATAAAAAATTACATTCTTGCACTGAATGTATAAGTATTTATTGTCATTGCCATTGGTATGCGCGTGCGCGCGTACACGCATACATACGCCTGAAAATAGAACAAATGAAAATATAAATACCTATTAATGTAATGTAAAACAACGTTTAAATATTATAACATAATCAAGGAACATACAAGATAATATAATTCTATACGAACATGACGATAAAAATTAATACAATTAACGATTTTAATCTCTCAATACGACATTCGAGTACAATAGCATCCAGTCTTAGATTTTATGAACATTTTTAACATATTTAGCATCAGATTTGTTATCCTTGTCTATTTAAAATCTTGATACCACTCACAATAATTATATTGCAATTGTATTAATCTTAAAAATGCATGAAATTTTTGACACTTAATTTTTTCTTGTAGCTTTAACAGAAATTCATCAGTATGGCAACGCTTTTAGAGGGTATTATATTCTACCCTTTCCAATACTGTTGGTTGCAATGTGAACTAAGAATCGAATTACAGCTTTCATGGCTATTTTACGATCTTGCGAGTAAATTTAGGCTATATTTGTGGTCTATTAAGATATAAAATTAAACGTAATGTGGCATCTTTCTTAAATGAAAACTTATCATTTGGTTTAGCTTTACCTATAGCTATGAAAAGCTATTTGAAGAATATACTTGTCTACCTCAAAATATAATTTGCAACGACAAGCGATACTTAGGGCAAACTAAAGACCTAAGTCTTACTGGTTGCATATAACATTAAAAGGTTTTGCTAAGATTTAAGGCTTGTGACCACAGGAATATTTAGATTTAATTCGTGTTATTATTATACTCGTGTATTATCATGTGTATTCATCTCGACAAGTCGTACAGATATTAAACTCGAAATTGTTTTCTTGGATGTAGAAAAGAACAATTTCTACAAAATTTTAGAATCGTACATTTTTTTAATGTTAACGATCATGGTATTTATTGAATTTATTTCCCTTTTAAAAACTTGATAAGATGATGTTAATTAAAGTTTGGTGATACAATTAAGAAACACATAAAGAAGATTTTCAAGGAACTGACTGACACGTCCATTTAATATAAAATACAAATCGTGCTTCGATTTACAATGTTGCAATATTAAAGAACGTCTACATTTCTGACTACCGTTTTTAAAATGTAAGCACGTTCGTCTAAGTCAACAACAATCGGATCAGGATATGAAATATTTTTATTTGAGATGCAGAACATCGTCTCACGAACATAACATAAAATAATCTAATTTATATTTGTCACTGAATCCTAAACTAGTTTAATACAGCAAAATTACGTGTATATTTTAGGGAGGATAATGCATGTTGTTTATTTAAAATTGTTGTTGTAAATGCAAATGATTTAGCAAAATACTGAGACAATAGTGGTTGTTGACAAGCATATGAAAGAAAAGATATTATTCAATATAAACGAAGCTGTATCTGTGAAGATAACACTCTCAAAGGGTTATAATGATTCTCGAAGATATCCTCTTTACATTGCCTTCGCATATTACGTATGATTGTTAAAAATATAAACTTATTATGGCCTAATCAATGGAGTATCTGCACTTCAAACTTGAACAGTTATCAATACAAGAGTGGATGATCAAAAAATGATCGGATATAAAGGAAATTGTAAAAATTTATAAGGACAAACAAAAGTAATATAAAGCATGTGTAAATAAGTACATCGATCCGCTTTTGTGTATGAAAATAGAACTGTTACAACACACACAGACACAAGATGTATTTTATATAACTTTAAGTATAAATTCCGAATTTTGATCGTATATCATATGTGTTCATTTAAGTGCATCAGAGCAGACAGATTATTGTTCCACTGCTAAGCATGCTAAGCATACAAACATATAATGTACAAATACACAAGCGTTAATATCATACCACTATGATTAATTAATAATATAATGAAAATATAACGTTGGAAGAGTATTATTTTTACGATTACAGAGGTATATTTTCGACTCATTGTTGATCAATGAATTTTACAGTTTATCTCTGGCATAATATATATGAAATCTAGAAATTATTTTGTTCCAATATTGAATTGTTAAATATGTATTTTCCCTTTACCATCACATAACTATTAACATATTTATTTATAGATAAATATTTAAAGTGTCGCGAAATATTTGTGGTGATTGCATAGTTTTAACAATAAATGCATAGGAATATGTATAAGAATATTGTGACCACTAAAAGTGTACCTAATACTATTAATAAAGTGTATCTTATAATGTTTCCCGTCGTATGATTTAATATTATTGTTATATTCGTCAATTTTATACACATGTGAATAATTTATTATGTATAGGAAATTGAATATATGGATTATAAATAATTTTTAATTATCTCTTCATTATTAGTCAATAACTTTTTTTCATAGAAGTTTTAGAAATACATACATAACTGTTATTTTCGATCCCTGGATCAGACTGATCGTCGCACTTACAGACAATAGAACATCCGTATAAATTATGCATAAAATATTGTTAACTGAGATAATTTTCATTATATGTCGGAAAAAATTAATTTTTCAATTAATATCACAAGAATATGAGAAATACATGCATACCGTATAATACATTGACCGAGTTACATATTTCAAAATTTTCCTGACTTACGTGGTGCCAACAAGTAAAGACAGAAAGCGCCACATTGTTCGATGTTGGTCGCATGCTTTAATCTATTGCTTTCCCGGTGCGACGTGTGTTGCGTTGTTGCCTATAGTATATATATATATAGGTTATTGGTATAATTGAGTACACGTTGAATTATTTGATGGTACTTCCAATAAGTCGTTGACGCGTGTGGTCACAAGAACGGTACTTTTAATCGCGGAAAATAATGGTTGCAGTAAAAGGTCGCAAAAATTCAAATAAAAATCCTCCTATATTCAGTCATGAATTCGTTATTCAAAATCATGGAGATATTGTTTCTTGTGTGGCTATGATCTTCGTAACGGGTTTAATGATCCAGGTCAGTATTCAGTTTCTTCAATTTCAATGATATTTTTATTCAGCTCGTACATATCTTTCAAAGTTCGCTAGCGATAATTTTCTTTACTTTTATGTATTTCACTTTATGTTCGAAGAACAATTTATACCTAATATCAGTTTCAATTATCGTTAGTTCGATGACCATATGTTATTTGTCATTGCCATTATTTGTTAACCAATACGAATATATGTAACAAATCGAGCTTAAATGAAGTTATATTAACATAATATTTTTGATTAACACAATGTTCACTTACTTATACACTACTATAAGTTATAAATTATTTTTTAGACAACGTCACCATGGGCATATACATTTATTGCTATTCATCACAATATAACTTCAGATATTGAAGATCCGACTATGCCAATGAAATATACTACTGGTTGGAAAGATGCATGTGCTGTATTTTTCTCTCTTTTGATAACAATTGTAATGCACGCCGTATTTCAAGATTATATTTTTGATGTAAGATGCATTAATTTGTATTTCCTTTATTCTAAATATTTTCAATAAAACCGTTACTAAGATTTATATTTTCTTTTTTCAGAAAGTTTCAAAACGTCTACATCTTAGTAAAGTAAAACTTGCTAAATTTAACGAATCCAGTCAACTTGTTTTATTTTATATACTGTCTGTTATATGGGGTATAGACATAATTATCAGGTTTGTTATATCAAATATAAACATAGTCATTTTTTATACAATTAAATGTAATATAAATTTATGATTCCTTTAGAGAGGACTTGTTATTAAACATAACTTTATTGTGGAAGGAATACCCTGTGCCAATGTCTTTTTCATCAAAATTGTTCTTTATTTGCCAACTTGCTTATTGGTTGCATTGTTACCCTGAATTGTATTTTCAAAGAGTAAAGAAGGAAGATATACCTCCTCGAGTTGTACAAGCAACTATTGGATTCTTTTCCACTGTTGCAGCTTATATCTTTAAGTATGATATACATATTTTTCTATGTAGTATACAATATTAGTTATATTATTTTCTAATACTTTCTTATTTTATACAGTTTCCAGCAAGTAGGAATCTTACTATTAGTTTTACATTACATAGGAGATGCTATGCTTCATGGAGCTAGGCTTGTACATTTTGTCGGTAAAAAAGAAAAGGTGACAAAAAGTGGGTATAATTTCATTAGGTATACTGTTTTATATAAAATTACTTCTTTCCTAATATTCTACAATTATTTTGTTATAGTGGCATTCCTCGTTGCTAACTCGATATATGTTTTCGTACGCGTTGCAACGTTGACTATTGCAACGTTAGTATTTCTGTATGGTTTAGGCCAAGTTGAAAGTGTATTCAATTTCGCAACTGGAAATTTTAATATTCCAGTCATAAGATTTACAGCTTTGACCTATATCATTATCTTCCAAACGTACCTTTCTTATGTATTTATTTCGAGGCAACTTAAGCGTGCCCGTGAAAATGTAGTTCCTGTACAAGCAACAGTGAAATCAAAACAAAAGCCAAGGAAAAAAGAAGGTAAACAAGACTTGAGGAATTTTCGTATCGTTAATGTACACTGAAAGTATCAATTTTAAATACAAAATTGATTTTTGTTTAGGAAAAAGATCTGCCATGTCCGAGGATGACGATTTGCCGGAAGTTGACCAAGCGACTAAAAAAAATCTTAGATCTCGTTCATCTACGAAAGCTAAATAAATATGTAGTAAATTAAGAGATTTTTATCTAAGGCTGATCACACAAAAGTACCTATTTCATTTATCTATGTATGTATTATAAATAAGGTTTCTGATATTAGTATTTATGAAAATTTCCATTATGTTAATATCATTTTAAAATGCGAATTACCATGTGACCTTGACATACATATTTCACGTTTGTATTAAGCGTATATGAACTTTAGACTTTGTATGTAAAAGTTTTATGATTTTACATGTTCAAGAGCATAATTTACACAAACTTTCCGTTTATGCTCCGAAATCAGTAACTCTGAATGCGATTGATTTAATAATCTTATATGTATGATATACTTATACTTCTATGATTATGTATGACTATGCTTAACAATAACAAAAGAATATAATAATAATAAAGCGTAAAATAACGTCATATATTACATTTTGATTTTATTTGCATATATTTCATTGTTCATTATATTTAGTGTATTTACTATAATCAGAGATGAATAGGGGTATAGCTGATGATCATGGAAAAAATTCAGCCGAAAGTACGCTCCACGAGTTGCCTTTAGCGGTCAAACGGCCGAACCAAACGCACATTTTTTGTTTCGATGATTTTGGCGGTAGAAACATGCGCGAGGAACAGAGCGCACATTCTATGTGAGGAAGAAACGTATACACGGAGAAATGTGCGTTCGTAGTTTCGTACTAATTGTATCAAACGTATGTAATATATTAACTTATATCTAGAATGGTTAATCATTTTATTTTGCTATTTGGACTATACTTTTAGTTATCAGATGTTAATAGCTTTATAAGAAGAAAGATATAAATAAGAATCATAGAACTTTAAGTGTTATTATAACACGAAAAATCATAGTTTTTGTAAAAATGTCAAATATTTAAAATATTATTGAAAATGGCTAAACGAAAAAGTTTAAACAAACGTCGGTCTAGATACAGTTCTGCTATTTTAAATTCCGATACGGATATTTTTGGTGATGGTATGTATTCGCTTGATAACTTTGTCTAGGTTAGGTATTTATATTATGAAACAGTATACATACTATAATGTTTATATTTCAGAATACCCATACTGGTGGAAAAAGTTGGAAGACACCTCGTTAACGCAACTATCAACTGACTCGAAAATTTTAAATCAAACTAGCCGTCATTTAGATTCTAATTCACAAATAGAAACAAGCCAGGTTACAGGTGAATGGTGGAAAATATTAGACGTTTCAAGTATTCCAAATTCTCCCAAAATAAACAAAGATATTGTAGAAAATAGTATGTTCCTTTGATCTATGAGATATATGTTACAAAACTACTTTTTATTAATTATGACGTTTTATTAGATTCAGCCAACAATGCACTGATGTCGGAATCGGAAGAAGAACTTGAAATTGCAAAACGCAAACATCATTTGCGTTCAAAGGCAAGGAAAAGCAAGGATAATATATTTTTGAACGTTTTAAACGATTCTGTAACAACCAAGTCAGACGTTAGAAAGGAAAATAATAATGTAATAACGTCGGAATCGGAGGAAGAACCGAAAATTGCAAAAAAAAGATATCCTCTGCTTTCAAAAGCGAAACAAAGCAAAGATAATATCTTTTTCAATGTTTTAAACAATTCTGCGACAACTACGTCAGAAGTTGTACTGGAAAATAATAATGTAGCAACGTCGGAATCTGAAGGTGAACCTGAAATTGCGAAAAGGAAATTTCTCTTGCGTTCTAAGGCAACAGAAAGCAAACATAATATTTCCTCGAACGTCTTAAACGATTTTATAATAACTAAGTCAGATGTTAAAAAGAAAAATAATGACGTAGTCACGTCAGAATCCGAGGAAGGATCTAAAATTGCAAAAAAGAAAAATCTTTTGGATTTAAGGGCAAAAAGAAGCAAAGGTAATGTTTTCTTGAATGCCTTAAATGATTCTATGACAACTAGGTCAGAAGTTACAAAGAAAAATAGTAATATAATAACGTCGGCATCTGAAGAAGAGCCTGAAATTGCAAAAAGCAAACACCATTTGCGTTCAAAGGCAAGAGAAAGCAGAGATAATATCTTTTTGAACGTTTTAAACGATTCTGTAACAACCAAGTCAGACGTCAAAAACAAAAGTAATAATATAATAACGTCGGAATCCGAGGAAGAACCGAAAATTGCAAAAAAGAGATACCTTCTGCGTTCAAAGGCGAAACAAAGCAGAGATAATATTTTTTTGAATGTTTTAGACGGTTCTATGACAACTACGTCAGAAGTTACACAGAAAAATAATAATGTAGTAACGTCGGAATCTGAAGGAGAACCTGAAATTGCAAAACGGAAATTTCCCTTGCGTTCTAAGGCAATAGAAAGCAAAGATAATATTTTTTCGAATCTATTAAACGATTCTGTAAGAAGTAAGTCAGGAACTATACACGAGACTAATAATGTACCAATCTTGGAAACCGAAGAATCTAAAAATGCAGAAGTAAACTATTCTTTGCGTTCTTTGGCCACAAAAAGCAAAGATAATATTGCTTCGAATATATTAAACGATTCTGTAACAACTAAGTTAGGAATTGCACGGAAGACTAACAGTATACTAACGTTGGAATCCGAAGAACCTAAAATTGCAAAAGGAAAATATCTTTCGCGTTCTAAGGTAACAGAAAGCAAAGATAATATTGCTTCGAATATATTAAACGATTCTGTAACAACTAAGTTAGAAGTTACTCGGAGAACTGGAGAAAAAAGTTCTAAGAGTAATACTGCATTAAATAGTGAAACAGTTGCTAACGTCGAACAATTAAATAAGATACAAGGATATAGTTTGAATCACAGTCGAAAGACCGATGATATTTTAAAATTAAAGTCTAATATTTCAAAGAATAAAAATAATCAAATGACAACAAACTACTCAGTTCCTGCAATAAACGAAACATCAGTTTCCAGCGAAACAGGGTCGAATCGGTTCGCATTAAATTTTGAGGATGATTCTATACATTTTGCGATACCAAAAGCACAGAGTACAATACTCGAAGGTAGTAGTTTGTCTGTACATAATAGCATTAAGAAAAGCAATAACAGTGACGCATACCATAAAATGTTAAAATGGAAATCAAAGTTGTTAACAAATCATAATGAGAATGCAAAGAAGAATTTATTTGAAACCGTGCTTGAAGATCAAGAAAGTACTATTAAATTACGAGGAAATGCAACAGCCGATGGAATAGCAGAACATTCACTGAAATCATCAAAGGTCTCCGAAGCACTACATCTTTCTCGATTGCCGTCTTCTCCTTCCAAAAAAGCAATTTCGTCTCCTTCGCGACATTCAACGGTGGTCAAAACTTGTACAAACACACATAACGATGAGCCAAAAGGCCAGACAAGCATCAGGCACTTTTTGATGTCGGATAAAACATTGCCGATATCGCGAAAGTTTTGGGATAAAGAGAAAGTAGATGGAATAAAACGAGAATTAGAGAGGGTGAAGGAACGAGAAATAGCTCGTATGAAAATGGATAGGAACAAGCAAGAAGATCGAAAGAAGTTGCTTTCGCGGGAAAGAAAAATAAAGGAAATAGAGAAAAATACCAAGTCGACGTTGCAGAAGCAACGTCCTACGAAACAAGTCCATAAGGCTTTTTTGGTGAACGGGCGAGCGTACAGAGCCCCTCGGCTTCCCCGTCCTCAACACTGGATTACCGATCGTCTTTATAAATATTTGTGGAAGCGTATGGAACCGAGATTCAAGTTGGAAACCAGAGTGGTTTCTGAAAAATTTATACATCAGTTGTCGAGTGTAACAACGTTGATCGCCAAACGTAAATCATACTTGAATTATAAAGCTGAATTGTATGCGTTAATGAAAGAAATGGCACGGCTCGATATTATTCATACTCGAAACGATTTTTACAATTTTTGTCATGATTTCTTTCCCTATGAGCTTCGCGTTAAAACAGTGCCAATGTTATTACCTGGAAACAAGAGAAATATACCATACGACGCGGACAAACTGCACAAACCTCTTCTAGTCCCTTGAACCTTTCTTGTACATGACGCGATACATCGACGCTGTTACATTTAACGCGACTCATACCACAGATTATAAATAAATATATTTTCGTTATGTTTAAAGGAAGGAATCGGTCAGATTTATTTCGCATCAGAACGTTACTTACATTTTATACCCTAATTAAATGCGATCATTTTTCTCCATTGAATCTCTGTACGTAGAATGTAAGAATTATTTACAAATAAGATGTACATTTGGTTGTTTATGTAATTTGAGCTGGTATTTTAGCATTGGTCAATCGATATTTGAGCGTCTAAATCAATGCGAAGCAAGGCGTGTGAGGATCGAATTGCGACGTTTCCCACGGAACGGACATTCCATCTTCCAAAAGATCAACGCTTCCCTTTTTCCTTTTTTTTCCATTTTTCCTTTATCCGCCTGTCCGCTATACAGTTGCACCTTGTACGCATCTACGTTACCACTACAGGTGTACGTAAGTTCGCTTCTACCTTTCCACAGGTATACCAACTTTCTATTCCTCTTCGTATCGACAAGTACGATAGATAGTTTGTCGTTGTTTCGCTGACTTGTCATTGAAAGAAATATCGTTTGTTATCACGCTGAAAATAATTCCGCTCGGATGTTAGCGACTATTTCTGTTTTCGGTTTATTACGGATGAACGCGTGACGAAAATCACAATTCTATAAATATTTGTGACAAGTGAATTTGACGTAATGAAACTCCAGCAATACGTGACATAGTGAAAAGAAGAGTAGCAGATTAAGAATGGTTCTCTCGGATTTACGTAACGTATCGAGGTTAGTAAAAGTAGTTAAACAACCTCGATACTGCGACTTTTGACCGTCATTGAACGAATAAACGGATTTCCCTATTGTCCCTCCTATCCTTGTCCTTTCCTATTGTCAGAGAGGCACGTTTGTTTGCGCAATTTCTCGAAACACGAGGAAATTTTGTTCGATCGATTATAACGCGATCGAACGACAATGGTATCGTATCGATAATTTTCGGAAAGGCAGTTGGTGGGGCGATAATCGTTGGGTATACGATATCATCGGTTTTCTCTCCCCGGACCAAAGGAAGGGAATACAAAGACGGTGTTATACTTGGGAGAGCTGTCTTAATTAACCGAACGAATCTGACCGAGTCTCGTTTGAAGTTTAATCTCTAATGGAACAGCCGTCGCAATTAGGTGAGACTTATTTTGCGCACGCCATGTCGTGTATAATGTTTGAGCGAGCATCGGGGGACACGTGACACGGCACGCGTCGCTCGTTATTCTATCGATATCGGTGATTGTTTCCTTTAAAAATGATTACGCTTTTTTTTTATTTCATCGATACCCCCTTTTTTCTTTTTCTTCCCTTCCACGTTCTTTTCTTCGTTGAAAACATACAACTGTCGTTTCTTTTCCGAAAATTCGATTTTCCCTTTTTTCTTTTTTTTTTTTTTTTTTTTAAGAACACTGATCTGGTTTGACCGATTAAGTACGTATATAGCTTGTCGAGTCACCGAACCACGTTCAAAGTATTACGTTTAACCGGGGCGAAAAAAGCGGGTGGTTAGAGACACCGCTGTCGAAAATATTTGGCACGTGCCACGATCATTTGGTTACTTTGCTTGTTCGAATATACGAAGATTAAAAACTGACAAGGCAAAGGGGATACGAGGATGCGTCACGCATCTTTGCGTCAAGTATCTTTTCCTCTTTTATTTTATCACGTTGTTACTTATATCGAATTTCGTGTACATGCCTCCTACATATATTTATGTACATATGGTATGGTAGATATACAGCATAGCGAACTAGTTTCAGGACATTTCAAGATACAAGTAGTCTCGTTTGACGTCATTGATACAATTGGAATGGTGCATTGTGACGTCGTCCGTATGACGCTATTTTAGGATCGTTCAACTCGTCCTTACGAAGGGCGAAAATGATTTCTCGAAGATGCGACACGAATTAGCAGTGATAAAGGTACCTTTTATTCGGTGATCGAAGGCGACGAACGGTGGCGGTGTCATAAAATCGTGGCCAGAAACATAAAGGAAGTGTAGCCATTTATTCCGACGAATGTGTAGAGGGATTTTACAAAGAAGAGTACTTACTTTCGTAGATCGAGTAACCGGTATTGGCGTTCCTTCGAGCGAGCACAGCTCGAATGTTATGACAATTATGAGTTTTCCGTGGGTGCATCGAGGTGGCACGTGGCGACGCGCATTGGGGAGATGGTGGCCGCGTGTCGCCGCGTGAGAACAGCTTCGCTCACACGCGTTACGTCGCGCACGTGCATATCTACTATGTATTGCGTCTAGCTTTGCGTACACGCATGCGTACCCGCGATCGCGCCACGCGCCTCTACCACCCTCCAACTTTTCAATGAGTCCTCCTCTTCTTCTCTTTCTTTTCTCTTCCCTTTTTCTTTGTTCTCCCAGCTTCGCTGGGTATCCATCATCTTCGAACATGGATCGATACATATCGCGTTTGTATCGTCACGATCGTAAACGACGAAAAAATTATACATTCGCTATCGATAGGATTGCAAATGTCGAATCGATCGCGCTTTAATTCGATTCGATCTTTCACCCTCGTATCCTCTATGGATCAGCGAGTATTTCGCGAGTATGGATACTCGTTCCACTTCCGTTTTAGTATTTCGATACACAGTGTTTCAAATGGGAAGGAAAAGGAGAAGTAATAGAAGATAAAGTAGGGAAAAGTGCTTTTCAAATATGTAACCGACGAGAGGATTGGCATACGTTTGGAAGAAAAGGGAAGAGGTAAGTAGCGAAGTACATACATACTCGGTTACCCTTCCTCCGTTCGTTCATGAAGTTCTCTCCTTGTACAATAACGTAGAAACGCGATTCCACTCGGAAGTAGTACACAGTGAGTGTTTGAGTGGGGATAGGGAGGTTCGTACAGCGTGGTACGATAAGATCGGGCCAACCGAGGTGATAAATAGGACCGTCTAGTGGCTCGGAGCGGTATTTGGTCGCGTGACGCTGAGGCGTGCGCATCGAACTGATTCGTTCGCACGGTGAGAGTTCGCGTCGGTTAAAAATCAATCTTACAGCCGCCTCTACGTTCAATTTTCCTGACAATCGAAAGGAAATTCGGATATCGGACATGTTACGAAAATTGCTGAGCAAATCTGGTCGCAGACTCCTTAGGGTAAGGCGATGACAATTATCCCTTTCGACCGTGTTGCACGCACGCACGTATACACGCACGTTTCTGTCGCATCGGCCGACCTGATTTCTTTAACCTCGCGTTTCGCATCGTTAACCTAGTCGCCGGGTCGTTGTCGCTATTTTGATTTTAGTTTAATTTCGTCTAATCGCCACAACGAAGCGACCCTTTCCACGTTTCCCGTATACATTACAAGATTTCTTTACACGTGTCTAACTAAACCTTGAATCAATTCGATATAGGACATTTTTCATACGACGCAGGGCCGTGTAATTTTCGTCAGCGTGATTTTAGCCTTGCTCGACATTGATTCGTTTAACTACAACCCAACTCGCACGAACATATGCTTTGCTTGTAAGGTGCATGTACTACGTGTATCTACGACCTAACCTACTGTTGCTATATAGTCGGTTCAAAATGTTTAATCGCTTTAAACGAGTTGTTGTCGATAGTAGAGTTCGACGATTAATTCGAATCAATCGGACTAAAACGGTAGGGAGAAAAGGTAAAGGGTGGTGGAGACTATATCGTATGCCGCTGTTTCGATTTGCAGGCCATCAAGAAATTGTCAACGAGAAGCCGCAAGGTGAAAAAGTCACAAAACTTGACCTCTTGGCAATCGGCCATGCCGGAGTTGGAGACAGAGTCTCTTTCGTGGTCTTTACCGTCTCTGGATACGAAGAGCATCGACACGTTCACGACGTACGTTGCCGACAATTCCGAGGATGGTGGCTCGATGTGTTGCTTCTGTGACGAATACGAGGAGAATCAACGAAACGAGAACATAGAGAACGAAATGATGATCTAACGCATACGACGTTACGGTTGCCACGAGTATTTAATCCATACGGTTACTTCCATCTTTCTCTTCGTTGGCGAGACGAATCTAAATCTCGTCGTCGCTGTCGTCGCCTCGTGCGTACTAACGTAGCTACGATATCGACGAACGGGATGGAACATGGAAGAGTCGAGAGGATAAAAAAAAAAAAAAAAAAAAAAAAAAAACATAAATATTGGCGGGCATTTGGATATCCTTCGCGGTTCTCTTTATAGGATGGTTGTACGTTCGATTATCTTTCGAGCCGAATTTTAAACGAAAATTGGACCACGCCGAATCCTACGTTCTATCAAAGAGGATATATATACGTTACCTACGTATATACGTACTTTTTTCACAATGCAACGAACCGTCTAAAAAAAAAAAAAAAAAAATAGCTATATATACTTTTTAAGAGCGAAGGATGTAACGTCGGGTGAAATCGAGCCTATTAGATATATTTTTGTTTATAACGTTTATAACGTATAAACACAGAGAAAGAAAGAAAGAAAGAATAGTTTAATTACGTACTTACATCGGTCTTCCGAAGAGCGACACCAGATGGTAGATACGACGTTGTCGGTTCGTCGATTCGATCGAGTCGGATTTTTCTTACGAGCGCTTACTCGTTATTTTGATCTCGCATCGACTCGATTGGATGATCGCATTTAATCGTTAATAGTCGACAGAGGGACAGTAGATGAACTGAAGCGAAAAAAGAGGAAGGAGAAAAATACGTGGTTTCTTAGACGTAAAAAGATATCGATGCTTCTTTCGATATATGCAAATAATCTACCTGAAATGCACGATGACGCGCGATTTAAATATTTTCGTTATCGAAAGTATTATTTCTAGGGATACGATATTTTGCTCACGCGATATGCTCACAGAGATATCAAATTGTTTTATGGTACAGGTTAGTCCTGAAAATTGCACTCCTTACTTAAGTACGACAGTGTGCTGGCTACACGTTCCACTGGTTGTAAGGTTAGGTTAAGGCCGCTCTTGTATTTTACTCGCAGTATTCTTTTCAAATTACCACGTCGTACGATTTAAGTTAAAATAATGTCGAACGTTGGTTCTCGTGCGACCATAGTTTTAGGTATAACGTGTACTTACTTGTATTGTATAGATATATGTACAGATGTGTGAAACTACGTGAATCTATATGTACATAGTTATAGGATATGCGCGAATGTACATAGATACGATGATATACGATAATGAACGAATGGCGATATCTTATTATAAGTATGTCCGACGAGGCTGTGACTTTTTAATGTATGCGAATATATCGTAAATAAAATAGTTTTGTCGACGATTATTCGACGTTTTTACGACCCTTGTCGTTGAAGCTTCCGTTCGTTCGCGATAACGCAAAACACGTAACTCGTATCCATATGCAAGTACGCGTAACGCGTCTACGCTCGCGATCAAAGAGATACATAGTTACTTGTACTTGCGTATAGGCGAAGGTAGAGGAGGTACGTTCGACGATCGATCGATAGTGGCGGACACTAACGATCGAGCGAGTTTCTTAAACGCACGAGCGACGAAATAGGTACGTACGACTAACAACTAGCGTTCCATGGTAACGTTTGGAAGGTTAGCGAGAAAAGGGAGGAGCACGAAGGGCAAAGAGAGGCGACGGTAATTCGGCGGCTCGGCATCGAACAATAGCCACGTGCCCACGCGCTATTCTTCCTGTTTGACAATTAGCTTGGCTACTCCCCGTGGATTTTGAATATTCGTAAAAAAGGAAAAGAAGCAGCAGCGGCTAATTATTCTCATCGATCGTAACGAGCTGCGCGAATTTCCCGTTTTGCGAAGGTATTCTCTATGGAAGGTTTAACGAGTCGCAAAACTAGTTCGTACGCCGCTATTCGAGCGGAACCCTACTACGGACGCTTACTTTGTTTCTCGTTGCGACCAATAGTTGGTCTCGGCAAGCTGCAAACCGAATCTTTGCATAAGAATAGTTGGCGGACTTTGTCGTTGCGAGCACGATGCGTCAGCGGGCATAACGCGAATCCTGTTCCGGGGAAAAGCCGGGATGATAGAGGATAAGAAGCGGGGATAGAGGCGAGGAGAGAATAAATTGTTAGTTTCGTGAATTTTACTCGATCGGCGGGAAACGAGAAGTCGGATATAACGTACGTGTATATATATACATAAATGAATAAATATACGTTATAGTATGTTTCGTTATCGTCATTTTATTGCAAACATCTTTGAGCGTTTCCTTCCATAGGACGTACGCAGCGCGATACGTTTAATGGCACTTGTTCGATCGATACATTTTCGACACGATTATTATACAAACGAGCAGACTATATTTCTTACAAGAGGAACGTGAAATATAAAGGAGTAAAAAATAGAAATAAGAGCGAGCGATTTCGATGGCGTTTCGTTATTTACAATAATTGCGATTATATCTATATACAAATTGTACAATGTCGTCGCTCGATCGGCGGGCATCGCGAATCGAGTGGAATCGAGTCGAATCGAATAAATAGATAACATCCGTTTAGATGATTATTAGGTACTATCGTACGTAAAGTACCTTATACGTAACTTAGAAAAGAGAATTCCCTGAGACGAATTGGGAAGAAGAAACGTGAAACGCGAACTACGTTCGTTTGAAAATGAGACGAGATGATAAGAAGACGCAGGAAGTCGCGAAACTCGTCTAAGGATAGGCCGCGTTTCAGTAGGCCAGTTCGGCACCCCACGGTCTATAAGGTTTACCGTGTTGCTGCTGGGGATACTGGCCGGGATACTGGCCCCATCCGAGCGCGGTACCACCCAGGAGAGGTGGCATAGTACCCGTTCCAGGTGGCATTCCAGGGGGAACCGAGCTCGCCGTCGGCTCGTAGCTGCTGCTCGTCGAGGACGACGTCAAACTTGTCACCGGAGGAACGGACGAAGGCACCGCGGACGGGGGATGATCGCGGTGAAAACTTTGCAGATGGGAGAGCAATCGTAACCTCAAAGGATCCCTCTCGTCGAGGCCTTCCATCGTGACCAAGTAGCGACCAACTTCGGCCGCGCATTCGCCCCAACCGACCGCGTGGTAATCCATCGCTAGCTTCGTGCTGTCGTATCCTTCCGGACCTGTAAAATCACCAAACGACGTCAAATACGTGTTGAACGGTATCGATTTTGATTTGAATTGGCGCGTATTTTTCATCCGCGCGAAAGGATATGACAGCCGGAAGGATATGGTACGCGTAGTACGTACAGGAGAAACGGGACAGGTAGCGTGGGAACCGTTTAGACCCCCGTAGATCCTGACAGATGCGCGTCATACGAGCCGCTACGCGCAGGCTGCGAAAATCGAGACTACGGTTTCACCACGATACGCTGATTTCTTCTTTTCTTGTTCTTTTCTTTTTCTTTTCTTTTTCTTTTCTTTTTCTTTTCTTTTTTTTTCCGTTGCCCGAACATCGCGTCGATTCTTCCTCTCGTCGAGAGTGTAACATCAACTACACCTCGATCTACATCAGAGACCAGGCCGCGCTTCGGAACCGACAGGCTGATGATAGAAATAAAGACGCGGCCGCACTCGGCGACGATGTACGTCGGCGAAGCGAGGTGTCTAACGAACCCTCAATATCCCTACGGTCCTTTCGTCGAATATTCGAGAACGCCTAACAAACGCGTGGATAGTGGAGATATTGAGGAACGACAAAGAAAGAAACAGATCAGTTTTTAAAGGTGGAATTGTAAGAGCGTCGGTCTTAAAAAGTCGCTCCTAGAGTTCGGAAGTCAAGTATAAACCAAGTGCGAAGAAATAAATTCTGTCTTTGTATTTCTTTATTTTCGTTTTTTATCTTTTATTTTACGTCTTCGATTTTTCCTTCCTTTTTTTTTTTTTTTATCATTTTACGTGACGAGAGCGTCGCGCGTTTCGGAAGAGGCGCTCCGGTTACTCAAAGACAAATAAAATGAAATACGCGATTCGCGTTTGGAAAAATCGCGAGAAATCGCATTCAGAGCGTTTGGAAAAAAAGAAAGAGAAGGAAAGGCGAGTAGGCAAGGGCGAAAACTACGCGTACGTGTGTGTACGCGCGCGCGCAGATATAAAACGGGAGTCGGTTTCCCACAGGGTTCGACATCTGCCCCGACCGTGAGCAACTCGGCGGTGCCTCCTTGACGAAGGGTGCCACGCGGGACACCCCACTACTACCTAACTCGCCACCAATCGTGGGAACACCACTTCGGAAGAGTCGTTGACTTCCTGTGCTTCCCACAGGATCTCCGATTCGGCTGCAGCTCCTCCCTGCCACCTGCTTCTCTCCAAGGATAAGCGACCACGCGCTTCCCTTTCAAATCGCCGGAATACCGTTCGATCTCGCGTCTTTCTTCTCTTTTTCTTTGTCCGCTGGATCAGCGCCGACACCGAGATCCTCTTTACGAACGAACGCTGTCATTTTCCAGCGTCCTCGTGTCCGTTTAAATCGTGAAACAAGAGCGTTGTTTAGATGCCAATTAACGACTTGCACTCGGTCGTGCACAGGATCCCGTAAATGACTCGTGTTTTTCACGATTTTAACAGACGACAGATGGTTTTTCGGTTGCACAGTTTCGAGTCACGCGCGATTACCACGATACGTGGCACGCCGCACGGTCAACAGGTGTCTTTCGGTAGGAAAAAGTATCGCTTCGTACCGATTTACCAGAGAACCTTGCTCCTTTCGTCGTTTCGCTCGACTCGCTCGAACGTTCTTAACACGCCTGTGTCGCGATAACGCGTGATTTTCAATTAATCGCTTGACCGTCGGCGCCGGGATATTGCGAGATTCTCAGCCTATCGCTTCGCCACCGCGCTTTTGTTCATCTCTATCTATGCACGTCTTACGCATCGATGCGTATGCACTCGTCGTCGTTCCTTTCTTTCTGCGTTTCTTCTGCCTCAAGAAACAAGATACACGCAATGGTTTGGCAACGATCGGAACAAGAATCACTCTGCGAAAGTGTTTTCGGAAGTCGGTATCGGTATTCGTTTCGCGATTACAAAGTACAAGAGCGAATTTACCGAATTTATTTACGTGTCTATCGCAGATAGATCTATCGCAGATATTCTGACGTTTCGATATTTTCTTGAACTGCTCGTTCTTCGGAGACAAACAAGCAAGCAGCGGCTTCCAGCGGCTGGTATTTAACCCCTTCCCGTGCCACTTAACTCGACGAAACTCGGGTCCAAGCGATAGGTGGTACGACGTTTACGTTTCGCCCTCGACTTCCTGTTCGCGAACCTGGCTCGTGATATTCGTGTTTGGACCAAAATCTTCATCGCGAGTCGGACTCGTTAAAGCACGCGAAGGGATTAATCGGCGTGCAACGTGGATGATCGTCGTCGAGAGGCTTACCTTTGTTTCGAAGCGATCGCAAATGTTCAACGGTGAGCTGCAAGATCTCCGCTTTCTCTAATTTGCCGCTGTGAGGATCTCTCGCTGCTGCCGGCACTAATCTCCGCAGCTCGCCGAGCGACGCGTTTATTCTGTCGCGGCGTTTCTTCTCTATCATTCCTCTTCTTCGCTTTCGCGACGCGTGCTGACAGGAATCGCCTCCCGGCGAATTACAACTGTATCGAACAAATAAGATCAATCAACAACGATCGAAACGAATTAATCGGTGGAAAACGTAAGTGCGCAACCTATGTAACCGACTACCACCGCTCGGATCAACCGATCCGGTATTATTTAATTTATTGTTAACGTTACGGCCGATCCGGGGGTTGTTCTTTGCAACAGTCACCCTCTCTCGCGAGACAATGAGATTTTAATTAGCGCGTCGTTCGAAAACATCTGGACGTATGCGGTCGATCGGATATGAAACACTCGGATCGAACGTGGCGTCGAAACTTACGGTTCTTTGCCGCTCTCCTCGGAAAACACGTCGTCGCAATCGGAATCGCTCATAGTTCTTTTCAAGTTTCTCTGTTGCGACGTTTGTTGTTGTTGTTGTTGTTGTTGTTGCTGTTGTTGCTGTTGCTGTTGTCCGTTCTCCTGACTCCTTATGTCCACAACGTCGATCTTAAGATCGGGGAACTCGTGACTAGATCTAATCTCGCTACTCATGTCCGGCCTCATTCCCGACAAATCCTGGTGATGTCGCACCATCTCGGGTCTGTGCAATTCCGGTGGCTGGTGTCGTTGTTGCATCTCCGATGCGGCGGAAGGATGCCTGGGATCCGATCTGTGCATCTCGTGTCTGAGATCGGCGGTGCTGGTGGTAGTGGTGGCCGGATGCCTGAGGTCGTGAGGTGGACGCGGATCATGATGATGGCGCGGTGCGTCAGAATGCTGCGGCTGATAAGAGGGATGCGGCGGCGGTGGATAGCCCCAGTGATGATGATGATGAGTAGAAGGCGGACCGGGAAGACCGGAGATGTGATTGGGACCTACCGGGCCGACCGGACCAACCGGGCCAGAACCGATTTCCGATGACAGCAACGTGCTGTTTTCGTCTGATCGCGCCACCACGACCCTCCACATTTCTTTCTCCTTCTTCGCCAATTATCCCGCTCTCGAACTGCTATATTCCTCTAAATCCAAATCGCTTTCTTCGCAGCCGAAATGGCGCACAGATCGAAAACAGATTGTCACTGATTCATCGTAAGCTATCGCGTCGTACGTTCGTTCGGGTTCGTAAAAGTGTCATAAAGGTCGTTGTCACTCTTCGCCACTACGTTACACGGCAAAGACAAGAGGAAGACGAAACCGGGCGTCGCAAGATGCGATCGTTCTTCCACGTAACGTTGGCCGGAAGTCGATGGTGTCCACGTGTCGCGGCTTCCAGAGGAGGTTCGCGGTCGCGTGTACGCGCGCCAAGTAGACTCGCGATATATTAAACGGTGGTGCGAAACGCGACGCACTCGCAGGCGTGTGCACTGGTCGCGTGGCGGACGACGTTTGTCATGTGCGGGCGGACTTGGGGACGGCACACGACCGCGTGCCCCGTTTCGTCCCTGGCCCTATTGGTGGGGACTAGGTGTGCCGCGCCTCCTTGGTGCGGAGGGGGCAACTTTTCTGTTTCGCTTCTCGATCGCAAGGTGAAAACCCCTCTCCTCTCTCTCGCTCTGTCTCTGTCTCTCTTTCTCTCTCAACCCCTGCGCTCCCTTTAGAAGCACAGGGGTTTACGACTGGGGGGGAAGAAAGAGAGCGAGAGACCAAGGGGGAGTAAAGCGGCGATCAGACAGGGCGATTTTCGTGGGAACGCTCGTGGCGCTTAACTGGTCGCACGCCGCCGCCTCTACCCTCTCGTTCGTGTCTGTGCGAGATTTTGCAAAATCTGGGAACGTGGCGCCACTCGCTGCACGTTGGCGTTGCGTACGTCCACGAGCGTTCTGACGTTTACAGAATCGAACAAAGAGGAAGAAAACTAGGATCTCGCGGATCGGTCGCTTAAATTAGCGTGAAATCGCTTTGCTGGTTGAGCTATCTCTCGACGCGACTCCCACGGTTGCCAGGACTCGCGAACGCTCGCTTACCGAGCTACGAAGGGTGGCCGGTTACGAGGGAGGGTGCGATCACGATAGAACGTTCTCACGCAGCAATCGCACGCGGCACGCGCTCGTACGATTATCGGTGGCTCTATGGGAACCAAGCCGACTAATCGTGCGTCGCGTCGTTGACTTTTTATCGAAGCCGAACGACCGCTATCCGAAAAGGGCGAAAATTCCTCTTTGTCTTCTTCGGCTAGCGAGATCCGAGTATCCGAATCTACGGTAATTCGGCGATGCTTTGTACGCTGACTAATTCGAACGACCGTCCAACGCGGTTGGTTCGCGATCGAAAAGCTCGATCGATACTCTGGTAGAGTTCCAGCGCGATATTCGGCGTCGCTCTATGGATAGGAGAAGATCGTCGAAATCGAAGCAAGGTATTTCACCGTCGCTTCCGGGCTGCACGCGACTCGTGCACGTGAAGTCGCGTGTCGCGAATCTTGTCGCTCGTGCACGCTCGTGTTTCTCTGAACGGGGCACCGCGCCGTGACTTAGCGCGTTAGCGGTCCCTCCTTCTTCGACTTACGCTGTTCAATTCGAAGAGGTTGCCGCATGATTTTTTCACGATTCTATCCACGCTTCTATCCACGACGAGCGAAACTAGTGGGGATAATTTTAGAGGAGGAGCTTCGCTCGTTTCGGCCTACAAATATTTATATTCATAATTCCAGCCGGACCGACGAGTACGCGCGAAAGCGTCCAGTCGATTTGTCCGATGGCTTGCCCATCTCTTGCACAAACAACGAATGTTCGGTGTAAAGCAAATACGCATAAAATTAGTAGCGTTCGACACTTGTCCGGTGCGATCTTCCTTGCGAAAACAAAGGTTCGGAATTCGATCGGACGATGGACCGAAGGGTGATGGACCGCGTCCATCGATCGTGACCGATGGTCACACCCCTCCCCCGATCGACCGGTTGACCATCGACGTTGACAGTTGGCACCGCGACACAATCGTCCGATAATTGGTTGATATTGTTCGGAATGCTTGAGTCCGAAGCAGCGCGCGCGCGCACGCATATGCCAGTCCGCGTATCTAAATGATCGTATGCTCGATTGCTTTACGATTTGTTGGTGCAGTTTCTCCGATCAATCGGAAATATGAATTTATCGGCGATCGCGTTACAGTATATCCACGCATGCGCGAGAATTTATCGCCGATAGTATTACGACGATCGGAATAGAATGATAAATATCAGCCCCTACGATTCTATGAACCGTACGTTCTACCCTTGTTTGTCCTCGCGATCTTTCTCCACCATCGAATTCTTCTTTTGTATCGTGTCGTATCTCGGATTCTATGTACATGGAAATACACGCGTTTTACGAGGTTAGTCGTAATTTTACGTATCCGCAAATACGAACAATTCGTTCCTTACCTTTCCTCGCTCCTCTCCTCTCTGAGCAGTTTCTAACCAATTCGAACGATAGCGAAACATTTTTCACGTTTCCAATCGAATGTCTGAAAATTCGACGAGTCATGGAACGTCTCGTCCCATGCCATATGTGCCATGGGCACATCGTAGCCTGCCCTTCGTCAATTAATCGACTTTCTGATTAACCGCTGTCCAACTCGAATTACAAGCCTATAGTGTTAAACACAAATCCGGGGAAAAGCGAAAAGTCGTCCTGCGATCAGTTTCTAGTGTCTTCGGTGTGATTCTGATTCGGTTGGTTCCCATATTCGTTGAGAACGTTGGGCTACGAACAGAAAAGGGACGTTGTACATTCTCGAGAGTGGGGGTGGCCAGAAACTCATCGCACTTAAATGAATATATACATTTACAAAGTCGAATGGGAATGCTCACACCCTAAAATTATACTCCCATTTAAAAGTCACCCCAATCGTCGCAGCAATTCGCCGCGGTTCGGAGCGTCTCAATTGAAAACAAGTGTAAATCGTCGCGGATCCGCGCTCATACATTAAACAATTTTTTTAGCCGTGATTTTCAAAGGTGACAGCTGTCACGTGCCGATTCGGCGGACTGGAACAACCGCGGAACCACGTTCCTTCCTTTCCAATATGTCACCGCGCGTCTATCTTCGAAATTTCATTTTATTCGTTTCTACTTTCATAGAATAGAACGACGTTGCGTTCAGTTAACCAGCTCCTTGCCACCGTGCTATGGAACGATCGATCATTCGTCCAAATTTTACAACATCACCGGCTATTGTACGAATTAAGATACCTTTGATCGATGACTTTTCAATCGAAGTCTACTATCGCTTGATCCCGGGGGAAAATGTAGCGGCCCTGTTAATGGTACATATTGTCCTAACGCGTTAACTCCCCCCGTTTTTGTTTCAAACAACTCTTTACGTCCTCGACCAACGTAGAGTTTTCCGAACATCATACGAGATACAAACAAAATTTAATGTTACCTCTGATATTACGTATAAAAGAATAAATAGTCAGTATACATAGTTGGAATAACTAGAATCATCTAGCGGTGAAAATATGAAATATTAACCGAAGAATACAAGAATAAATATTTTTTATTTATGATAAATTTCTTTGATCATTATATCGAATTCTTTGTTAATTTCTAACTTGGAAATGTATTTTCTCATACCGTCTCGTATAATTTCATTTCCCATAAATTATAATTTTCATAACATAACCTTCTTCTTGCAACGATCGCTCAAACGACAAACGTCTGCCTACACGAACAACACGTGATAAACGTTTATAAGTTGTGACGTTTTTTGTATCTTAAATATTGTATTGCAAATTATCATACCTGCTTATCGTTGAAATATCGAAATTATTTCAAATATTATACCGTCTCTATATGCAGAAATATGTGTATAAAATGTATCATGGATATAATATAACCTTAATGTTAAAGTGAAATATGCATCAATATATATCAATTAGCGACTAGTAACTTTTTATAAAGAAATTGAAAATGTCAAGTGAAACGGGGGACGTAGTCGCTCATAAAACTCATAGAGAGCGTAATGCCGGTCGTAAAGCAGAAAAAAAGAAAAGGAAGAAAAACCATGTTCAGGAACTTACGGATAAACAGAGAAACCCAAAGGCATTTACATTTAATTCTGCGATTAAGGCAGAAAGACAATTTAGACGGAAACAAGATATAGAAACAAAGAAACAACACATACCACTGGTTGATAGAACTCCTCTTGAACCTCCTCCGATTTTAGTCGCTATTGTTGGCCCTCCGAAGGTTGGCAAATCTTTAGTTGTTCAATGTCTCATTAAGAGTTACGTGAAACAACCATTAACTAATATAGTTGGCCCTGTTACTGTAGTTTCTGGAAAGAAAAGAAGAATTACCTTTATGGAATGTAACAATGATATAAATAGTATGATAGATATTGCTAAAGTAGCAGACCTAGTGTTGCTCTTGGTAGATGCGTCTTTTGGCTTTGAGATGGAAATATTTGAATTTCTAAACATCTGTCAAGTTCATGGTATGCCTAGAATTATGGGCGTTTTAACTCACTTAGATTTAATAAAAAATGCAAAACAGTTAAAGAAAATCAAAAAGACGTTGAAACAAAGGTTTTGGACAGAAGTCTATGCCGGAGCAAAATTGTTTTATCTATCTGGATTAATTCATGGAGAATATTTACGTACAGAAATAAAAAATTTAGCAAGATTTATTTCTGTCATGAAATTTAGACCATTGACTTGGCGTACCACTCATCCTTATATTCTAGCTGATAGAGTGGAAGATTTAACGTCTCCGGAACTAATTAGACAAAATCCAAAAGTTGATAGGACAATAAGTTTATATGGGTATGTAAAGGATTATATATATGTAAATATTATATTTCTTTTAATTTTTAATATTAATGTTTGTTAATATCGACAGGTATGTGAGAGGAATTCCATTAAATAAAGAGACATCCATACATATTCCGGGTTGTGGCGATCTAAAGATCAAAGATATTAGTTTTTTGCCAGATCCGTGTCCTTTGCCAGAAGAGTTAAAGAAACGCGCATTGGTAGAAAAGGAACGATTGATCTATGCACCTTTTTCCGGTGTTGGTGGTATAGTATATGACAAGGATGCTGTTTATGTTGAATTGGGTGGTAGTCATTCTCATCAAGAAGAAGAAGAAACAGGTTTGGTTGGAGCCTTAATGGACACGCAGGAAACATTAGACCAAAAGTTACAATACAGCGAGCTACAGTTATTTAGCGATGCTGTTCCAATAAAGTCACAGGATGTAAGTGAAGATTTAGGCAGTTATAAGGAAGAGACTGTAATTGATAATGGCAGGATCAGAAGAAAGGTTCTCTTTTCTGATTCTCAATCACTAGAGCATTTCTCCGATGTATCTGATGATAGCGATCAGGAAGATATCGCAGACGATCATTTAAGCAGCGATCAAGAGGAAGAAAGTGAGAATGATATTGGGGAAGTAGATGAAGTGAAAGCAAAGGCTGAATGTTTGCAGACAGATAATGATGGCGAGAGAAGTGAAAACAAAATCGAAGAAACGTATAAAAACAAAGGCCTTAAGAGAAAAAGTAAAACCTATATAGCAGAGAATGTTAAAAAGAGGAAAAGTTCGTTAGATAATTCAAATCTGGAAGACAACGACGTATCTATCACGGAACAAAACTCTCTGAATTTGACAAAAGGTAGAATTTCAAATATATCGAATGACATAGATGTTTATCGTTCTCTGAGCAAGGAATCGGATATCTTTGTAAAAAATAAGATTAAGGAAGCGCTCGACCAATTAAATGTAGATTCAAGTAAAACAAGCGAGAGGATAAATAGCGAGAGCGAAAGTTTTGACGAATTAAGCGATGGAGATTCACGAGGTGGATTAGAAATGGATGACTCGGAAGAGGAAACTGACTTTCGAGAAAATTCCGAGGAAGAAGAAGAAGAAGAAGAAGAAGAACATATCGAAGCTAGTAATATAAAGAAGAAGAGGAAGAGGGAAGAAGTTGATGAAATCGAGGACGACGAAGAAGTTGAAGATGAATTAAAATGGAAATCAAACTTAGTCGAACAAGCCAAACAAGCATTCGAAGAACGTCAGCAAACTAACAGAAATCTCATGAAAGTCGTTTACGGAGTGTTCGATAGGAGCCGCACGAAAGAGGATGAGAAAGTGGAGAAAATCGAGCGCGAAAATGACGAAATAGGTGGTATCTTCCGTATCGTTCAAGAACAACAGAAACAAAAAGTACAAGAAAAAGAGTTGCAAAATCAAGAAGAATGTATATTTTTTCCGGAAACTCGACGGAATTGGTTGAACGAAGAAAATAAAATACTTGTAGTAAATCGTTTCGTAACCGGAAAATGGAAAGAATCGGAAGATGCGGAAGAACTCTTAAAGTTAGATGATATAAACGACGAAGAATTGTACGGTGATTTCGAAGATATGGAAACTGGGGAAAAGCATGAAGCAGGAAGTAGAAAAGAATCAATAAAGGATGAAATGGAGGAAAGGGAAAAGCTCTTGGAAAAGAAGAAAAAGTTGAAGGAACAATTTGATTTAGAGTATGATAACGGCGAATCTAAAACATATTACGACGAATTGAAACTTGAAGTTGAAAAACAAGCGAATTTAAACAAATCGGAATTTGAGGGACTAGACGATAACATAAGGGTACAATTGGAAGGTTATCGCCCAGGTATGTACGTGCGTGTCGAAATTGAAACTGTACCGTGTGAACTGGTTACTAATTTGGATCCTACATATCCATTGATCATTGGAGGATTGTTACATGGGGAAGAGAATATAGGATACGTACAAACAAGAATAAAAAAGCATCGATGGTATCCGAAGATCCTAAAGAGCAAAGATCCATTAATACTTTCCGTAGGTTGGCGTCGATTCCAGACGTTACCAATTTTCTCAAAATTAGAAGACAACTTGAAAAATAGAATGTTAAAATATACTCCAGAACATATTGCCTGTATGGCACATTTTTGGGGACCTATTACGCCACAAAGTACAGGAGTCCTGGCAGTTCAGGATGTTGCCACTAGGGTGCCAGGTTTTAGAATAGCTGCAACAGGTTCTATCGTAGAGATGGACAAAAGCACACAGATCATGAAAAAATTGAAACTCACTGGTTTCCCGATGAAAATTTATAAGAAAACAGCCTTTATAAAAGATATGTTTAACTCGGCACTCGAAGTTGCTAAATTTGAGGGTGCTAGAATAAAAACCGTATCCGGTATACGCGGTCAAATAAAGAAAGCTGTATCAAAGCCAGAGGGATGTTTCCGTGCTACATTCGAAGACAAAATACTTTTGAGCGATATTGTTTTCTGTCGAACTTGGTATAAGATTGACGTTCCAAAATTTTATAATCCTGTTACATCGCTCTTGTTACCTGTCGAAGAAAAGAATCAATGGCAAGGAATGAAAACAACTGGACAATTAAAGAGAGAAAAGAACATACGTGCACCTGCTAACAAAGATTCTATGTATACACCTATCGAGAGAATGACAAAAGTGTTCAGACCTTTGTCTATTCCTCGAAGTTTACAGAAAGAGCTCCCGTACAAAGACAAACCAAAATTAACGCCAAAATCGGAATACAAGCCAAACTTCAAGAAAGGCAGAGTAGCAGTAATACGTGAACCAAATGAAGCTAACGTTGCGAAGCTGATGAAAATGATCAAGACCAATTACGCATATAAACAAAAACAACTTAAAGAAGCTACTAAACGAAGAATCGAGGGACATCAGGCTCAAATTGCTGCCGTTGAAGCACGAAAACTTAAACGGCAGAAAGAATTGAAGAAACAAGTGTTCAGAGAACTTGGTAAATTAGAAAAGAAAAAAAAGTCATAGTGTATACTTGTTTATAAAATGTATTACATTCTAATAAATAGGCTGGCTGTTATCTTTTACCACTTTTTACTTTTTTTCCGTGCACGTTTCGATCGTGCGTATTCTTGCGTAAACAATCAACTGTATATGATAAAGCAGTTGTCAAAACATTTGTTTTACTGCATATATTTTAGATAAGTTACAGAATTGTTATATATTATGAAAATATATTATTAGTCCATATAAAATAATAACAACTTTATACGCAATGTATTTATAATATAGCTTGTGATCCACGCCATGAGGCAATAGTATGATGTCCTGTTGAATAATTGTCTCCGCTCTAAAACCAATATTTTTGTTGGGAAAAGGATAGTTTGGATATTTTTTTTATTTTGAATATTTTCATCATTCTGATTACCTGTGTCAACATTAGCAATTCGTCTTGAGTGTCGACGATTTTAACGGGAAATGGAGAACCAGGTACAAGGACGCCTGCCCAACGAACTTCGACTCTATAATCACCTGGTTCCGTTGGATCGTACCGACATAAGATTATCCGATCCTTCTGAGTCTCTCTCTGCATTTCTACTCTAAACGCTCCTTTAGGACCACGAACCCTCACCGTTAGTTGACCGGCGCCGGCTCCACGAGTGTCGCAAATAAAACGTGACTGAAATGTTGCTAATACTCCGTGTTCTATACCTGGCCCGTAGACTCGAACCTATTATTAGAAACATTTTTCGCCGTTTATCTTTCTGGTTCATGCGTATCATTTCAAATCGAAATAAGAACATTCCGTATCAAAATGTAGATCCTACAATACCTTTGAAGCATCTGGAGCACCGGAAACGCGTAACGTAAAAGGTGAGCCAGGGACATGTTCCCCGGCATATTTAATGGTTAATGCATGACGTCCAGCTTCTTGAGGTTTTACGTTCAATGTAAACGTTGCATCACCGTGATCGTATAATTCGCAATAAGCAACTTTATGAGGGCCAACGCAATGAGCCGTTAATTCGCCTATATATAACAAAAATATTTAGATTTAATCCACACAATTAAATAACAAAAATAATGAAGTACAATACATACCAGGCCCAGCGCGCCTTGTATCAATAAAACTTCTTATTTCCTGACCGACAATACCATGTTTCAATCCATCTCCGGAACAAATAACTCGCGACGCGTCAGCTGCACTCGTTACATTTATTTGTAAAGGGCATCCTTTCAGCTGTCTCCCATTCCAAGACACGGTCATTAAAAGGGGATCAGGCGTTAATGGTATGTAACTTGCTCGATAAACGCTGTCACCTATACGTAAAAACATAATTTAGGCAACAAATTATGACGTAATACAAAAAATCATAGTTATAAAAAATAAAAGATATAATTACCTAAATGTTGTAACATTACATTAAGTTCGCTGGTTGGTGAAAATAACTGAACTTTTGGTGTGCCTGTGCCAGCTTGAGAACCATCTATTGTGAAACTAACTTCTTCTCCGCACTTTGCTGATGTTAAACCTCTTCCCCTTAGCAAAACTCGACTTGTGTCTTGTATAGGCGGCTAAAAATAAAAGAGTAATACTAATTTGCTACGGTTATAACAGTATAAACATAATCCTGGACAGTTAAACACCTCTACATCTTGAACAATTGCTAATTTTGGAGCCCCTGGGAATGGTATTCCGTTAAATAATATTTCTAAACGATGTTCCCCACCATTTAATTCTGGCGGAATGAGTTTCAGTCTATTATTTGAAGTCATTTCAAAAGACAACATATGATCTCCTATCTTTCCAGTAAGTTCACCAGGTCCAGCTTCAGCAGTATCGAAACTAATTTTATTTGACGGATGTAACTTTAATCGCCCAACATCATCGCATACAGCCGGCCAGCCACCTTAGAAAGATAAAGAAAATATTTATAAAAATTAATATATTATTTTTATAATAGCAACAATAATAAAGATTATTGTTATTTACCAATTACTCGTAGATTCCGTGTATCTATGATTTTTGGATGCCACGGAGATCCTGGAAGTTGTTGACCAGCAGAAACAACTCGAATGTCAAATACCCCAACTTCAGTTGGGACATAGGACACATTCCAGGTACCTGGATTAGCTCCGGCTTCAATTATCGCTTTCGAGACGCTATCCGGGCCGTCTACCTAAAGAAGGATGGTAATAGATCGTAATAAAGCACGGTAAAAAAAAAAAGGAATAAAACTGTAAAATATAATAATACCAATGTAGAATGTGAGTTAAATGAGATATTACACTTCTTGCTAAGTACCTGAACTGCTGGAGGGCTTCTGGTGCCAGTAACAATGAAATGTGCTGTTTTGTCGGCATGACCGCTTAATAAACCTTCTCCTTTTGCACGAGCTTGACCAGCTGCATCAACTGTACATATTAACGGGCTCTCTGGTATAGGACACCCACCTGAATAAAAAAACATAATTTTCTTTATCTCTATAAAGTACTTTTTACATTAGTTAAACATTTTAGTGTATACTTAAAGTGTATGTATATTAATCTTACCATATGTGATATTAATCATGTATGTACCAGGTACGCTAGGAGAAAATTCAACCATCTCTGCACCATCGTTGAGCGGAGTAACTTGTAACGGAAGTTCTTGACCTAGTGGACTTGTTGCTACTACATCCAAATCCGCCATTCCAGCATCTGTTTTTATTACTATAACAATTTACGATTACAATTATAATAAAAATGTTATTTTATTTTGCGAAACAAAAGATATATGCATGTATTTATAATTGTATTATTATACTTTTGAAGGCAATGTGGTCATGTACAGATACTATCATTGGTCCTAGCTCTTGCAGTTTCACTTTGGAAATATCGAAAGCTTGGCAGAAAAAAGGTGAACCTAAAACTGGCTTTGTGCCTTGTAAGACATCAATCTTATACGTTCCTAATAAAATGAGAATATTTCAACTATTAGGTATAACAATATTACTAGTATTATTACTTGCATTTCTAAATTACATACCGACAGTATTTGTAGTAAACTCAGCGAGTAAATTTCCATCCCGATGCTGATAACATCGAACTGGAACTGCATTACCTTGTGGTCCACTAATTACTACATCAAATTCTTTCCCAGGACTTCCTAAAGTTTCGATAGTGAATGAGGTCACTTTGCCAACGCATGATTGGTATAATCCTAATCCTGTCGCAGTTACTTCTCTTCCTCCAGTAGGGCCACGAACTGTCACGTCCAATGGGCTTCCTAACAAAAAATCACACAGTGAATAATGTAAACGAACTAAAATATTAACAGATAACTATAAAAATGGACAATAAATACTGTACCCAATATATGAACTTCGTTATATTTTATGTGGATTTTATGAGGAGCTGCTCGCGTAGGATGAAACATTATATCGTATTGGCCATTTTCTCCTTCTCTAACTACGCTATCGACATCGGCTCCAGCGGCGCGTACATTTACGGTCAACTTTCCGGGTCCGGCTTCTTTTGGTGCAACAACTAGAGAATTTTAAAGAATTATTTAGAATAGAAATATTTTATATCTATTTTAATATAAAATTATATTTATACCTATTATGGTTCCTGGTCGATGACAAACTACATCTGACACTTCCTTAATTGTTACTTTTCCAGGATCAAAAGCTTGAAGCGTCTGAGAACTAATTATCTTGTGACCATCACTGAATATTACGCTGTAGGTACCGACCTGTCGCGTACGAATTTCTACTCGATATAAATTGGATGATAATTTCGTCAATGTGCACGGAATAATTATACCATCGGGGCCTATATCAGACGCGCAGTTGAATAATAATGTTACAGGATGCATTATACAACAATATTATTATATGAAACATAAGTTTACCTGTAACCTCTGCAGATACAGGCCCCTCTAATCCTGGCATCTCTAAGTCCATATATGCTGTATTCCCAACACGAATCATAGATGGTCCATCTAACATTGTACTAATCACTGGACATTTGAACGGACTCCCTATCGGACGACATATAAAATTGCTAATCTTTTAATGAATATTAATTAAAATCTAATGAAAAGAAAAAGATTTATTAACCTGGTACATTATCGTCATTGAAGCTAATATTGACATAATGAGTACTAGTAGTTTGTGGAACGAATGTTACATCGTATAATCCACGAGCGCAAGCAACTACTTCGGCCTTAACTGTGTTATTGTCCGTGCTCACTACTAATTCCAATGTCCCCTCACCAGCTTCTGCTGCATCAACAGTAAATGTCGTTGCTTGACCTAATAATGCTTCAGAGAGGCCTGATACGTGTACCTGCATGAATTTTTAGTGAGATAACTCGTCCAAGTAAACGATATTTTGTGACACTTTAAATAGACTACCTTTGTAACATCATAAATATTGCAAGCAAATGGAGAGCCTTTCACATGTTCATTGTCCACTAATATGCTGATATTATGTCTGCCCACTTCCATGGGCACAAAGCTGATATTATATTTTCCATCTATAGGTTCTATTGTAATAGGAAGTGATATGTTTGATGGTGGTGTTACAATTACGTCACAATTTGTTGAAGGAGCTTGTGGATCTATAATAAAGGAAATTAATTGCTTTACAGCTCCCATTTTTAAACTGTGACCTGTAATTATGGCTTGGCCTGCACCAACTACTTTACAGCTGAATGGTGAGCCTAAACATAAAACATTAAATTTGAGTCTGATGCACCTAATGCATAACTGTTATGTATTTGGATTCATTATATATACCTGGGACAGGTTCTCCATTAAAGCGAACACTAAGACTGTGTACAGCAGCTTCTTGTGGTTTGAAATTAACTCTGAACTTTGCATTTCCTTCGCTTTGCACGTAATTTGGCACATTCTTACCATTTACAGCAACAATAATTTCAAGATTGCCAGCACCAGCTTGACTAGCATTGACTAAAATTAAACATGCGTGTATAGATATAATTGAAGTATGAAATATATGAAATAAAATAAGAAAATATCACACTTACTGCTAAAGAAGACCGGTTTACCAACAACACCACTATTTATATCTGTTACTTTTACTTTATCAGCATTGTAAGCTTTTACTAAGAATGGACTACCTTCCACATGCAGTCCATTTATTTTTACTTCAACGCTATGATCACCTATAAATTTTATGTACTTTCTTTTAGATATCCTTTCCATTACCATCGTTTCATATTCATTCACATACCAACATCTTTAGGTGTGAATCCCGCAGTATAACATCCATGGCTACTTTGCTTGACATGAATTGGTAGACTTTCTCTAGTTGGTGAGAGAACTTCTACAGTAGGAGTTCCTAATGAGGAATCTGCCTCTATTGTAAACGTTGTTAAACGATTCACAGACACTTTTTCAAGTCCTTCAGTTATTATTACTTTCGCCGTGTCGCTCACCTGACATTTCAAAGAAGTTAATTATTTTTAATAATTATATTTAATAATTAGTTAATTATATTTAATAAGCAACTATAATAAATAGAAATACGTAATAATATTACAAGAGCAAACAAAATGAAATAATTATTATACTTGGCAACTAAAGGGACTGCCAGGTACATCCTCTCCATTAAACCTTAAATCCACAGTATGTACAATTGGTTCCCGAGGTGTGAACGATATTGCATACGTGTGAGGACCTTGAGCTTGAGCAGATGTAGGTACGCGACCACCGTTTACCGTCACTTCCAGATTTCCTGGACCTGCC
This sequence comes from Bombus difficillimus, assembly GCA_014737525.1. Taxonomy (NCBI): domain Eukaryota; kingdom Metazoa; phylum Arthropoda; class Insecta; order Hymenoptera; family Apidae; genus Bombus; species Bombus difficillimus. Next base: position 480,528 of record JACXIT010000005.1, on the reverse strand, counting down.
TGACTAGTTTCAACTAAAAAGAGAAAGAAAGAAATCAACGAATAATTCTCGATATATGTAATATATAATAGATTTCAATATATTATTAACTATAGCAACAATACCTAAGAAAGTTACAGGCATTCCAATAACACCATGTTTAGAATCCTTCACTTTGATAGCAGTCACGTCATACACTTTGCAGCTAAATGGGCTACCAATCACGGGAACATTCCGATGGCTTACTGAAATTCTATGTTCTCCGACTACTCTTGGCGTAAATGCTACGCTGCACGTTGTATCTTTGTTGTCAGTGACTTGAGCGGGTACAGCCTGTCCATTGGGTCCTATCAAGTCCGCCGGTTAGTTGTTTAATACAATTTAGTCAGCCAACTACTAGGGTGGATCACATGGATACCAAAAGTGAACAGTGGAGCGTTTATGCGAGTTTATCAAGTTCTTTTCTGATGTTAAGGTATTTAATTATGATAAGCATTGTCTAAAGAAAGCGATATATGTATATATATATATATATATATATATATACAGACATGTTATTATGAAAGAACTAATCACTGGAACTTTTTAAATAAAAATTCAATAAGGTATTAGTTTGCTTATATCGCCTGGTAATTGAATTCATATTGACAGTTAGTTTATATTAGATGCTGCAAAGTTATATAAAACAAGTAACTCAAGCAAAATGTATGAAAATTCAAGAAATAGATTAGAGATCGATTTTTGCATTGTTGATATTATACTTAATAGCTAAGTACTACTCAAATAAATGATCATGTTGGCACATTGGCTAAAGCAATACAGGTTTCACATTCAAAATCTATGATAAAGATAAAATTAACAACATATATATAGCACCACGAAAATGGCTGTCATGATTACTCTGATTTAGTAGTTAACAGTAAAATTGGGAAGTGTTAGTCACTGCTTTAACAATCGAATATTAAGGTAAAACCGACGCCTTTATAAGATTCTAATGTGGTAACTAGTGGTAAAAGAGCATGGAGACAACATAATGAACTATCTCAATACAATATTTTTAGAGTATATGTTAAATAAAAAACCCACCACCAGTTATTTCATATAATCCATTATTAAAATAAAAATGAGATTAGTTGTGTTTGAGAAGTCTAGTAATGTCGTAGTCTGAAAGCTGGCCGACCTGCAACAGAGAGAGAATTGCTCTCAAGCTAGAGATTAACAAGATAGACAACACAGAGGCAGAACTTCGTGCAAGTTTCTACCATAATTAACAGACAAGATATTCATTACATGAATATTACTAACAAATGTAACAAACAGTCAAAAAATTTATTATGAAAGTGATAAATACAACATGGAAGGTGCTTATATATATATACTTTCGGTTGTCGGCAAACCACTGTGCAACATTTGCAAAAATCTTATAATACTGAATTGAAACAGTAAAAGAATATCGTAGGGTATGATGTTGCTGTGAAAATTGTGACATTTGTGTGATAACAGTAAAGATACAACTTTGAACTGAAAGATATACATGCAGGATACACATATTAATATACATTTATAGTAGGAAATGTCAATGTCAATGTCAATGACAATGAGAGAGAGATAGACATACCTTCAACGTTAACTTCTAAATCTTCTAAGCTACCGGCAACATTACTAACTGTAAGATAACTTTGTCGTCCTAGTCCAGCACTGCTTAATGCCTGCCCACTCACAGTTACATGACTATCACCACCTACCCGAGTTACAATCGGGCAGCCTGGTACTGTTCGTTTATTGAAGGCTATATTAATTATGTGTTCGCACGCCTCGAATGGTACGAAACTAACCGAAAACCGAGCATTTCCTTGTGGGGTGACTTGAGTAGGTATGTTCTGACTGCGCGCTGATATCGTAATTTCTAAATTTCCTTCACCAGCTTGACTTGCATCAACTATCAAAGCAATAAATATTTTGTAAAGAATTGTGACAAAAATATCGAAAATTGAACAAAAATAATTTTTAAATATCTTTTCTACATACCAGTGAAATGTGTAGGTTGACCAACACTACCCCTAGCTACTGGGCCAATTAATACTTTATCTGCATTAAATGCTTTAGCTAAAAATGGTGTGCCATTTACAGGATGACCATTATATTCAACACTAATCGAATGAACACCAACGTCCCTTGGAATAAATTCTGCAGTAAAACCACTTTTTATATCTCCAGTTACTTTCACAGGCAATTCACTATTTGGTCCTAAAAAGAACACGCTTTCCTAGCATCACATAAAATAGTACCAGGAAATTTATAACATGATATTCTTACTGACCTCTTACAGAAACTGCAAGCTCTGCGCTGCCACTACCATCAACCCCCATATGAAAACTGGCAGGTTGATCTACTGGAATTAATTCCAGGTGATTTAAACTTAAAGTTACTCTACTGGTATCAGATACATTGCAAATAAAAGGACATCCTTTCACTGCTTCTCCATTAAATTTTATATCAATGTAATGTGATTTAGCAATTTCTGGTGTAAAAGAAACAAGACAACGTCCTCCCCCTACTACTTGAACATGATTGGGTACTTCTCCTTCATTGATAGAAATTTCAAGTTGTCCTTCACCAGCTGCACTGGCATCAACTATAAAATTAACAAAGGATATAGATTGGCATGTATTATATTTTTTCTTCTATAATTCATTATCTTTAGTTACCTCTAAATTGACAGGCATGCCCAACAACAGCACTGGGTACATCGGTAACTTGTATCAAACTGCTGTTGTACACCTTAGCAACCAGTGGTCCTGCCGGTAGCTTTTGTCCAGCGATGGTTACTTCTACAAGATGACTGCCTACTTCTATTGGAGTGAATTCAACGCGAAATTCTCCTGGTCTTCCTGACTCTTCATCAATTTTTGCTGGTACATGTCTCTTAGAAGGCGCTAGAAATAATTATTATATATTTATTATAAAAAGTAATTAATAAATATAACATCAAATCTGTAAATATACTTAATTTTAGATACGTACTTATAATTTGTACATCAATTTCATTACTATTAAAGCCAAGAGCAGAAAGTTCAAAAAGTGCTGGACTACCAGCAGGGACCAATCTTATGGAATCCCCAATCACTGACATTTTTGGGGCTGGCATAATGCCCACACGCCAGGGTGATCCTGTAAATTTATAATTTTATCAGATATTAATTGTATATATAAAATTGCAAAAACACGCACACGCACACAGAGTAACAATCTTTAATTGATTATTGTTTCAATGTACAGCATGAATTTGTTAGAAATAATAGTAGAATCTATATATGACACTGCATCACTTTGAGTAAAATTTTAATTTTCCGGTAATACTATGTAACTCCAATCAGGTCCTTTCTAACCTTTATAGTTAGTATAAGAAGAAGCGTAACGTAAAGCACAGAAGAAAATAGATTTCATAATTATAGCGGGAAAATCGTTAGGATTATATTTATTCGAATTTGATATGAGGAAATTTGACATTTACGGTAATTGTACGAAGATACAAGAAACCAAATTACCTTTACTACTTTTAATACTAAACTAAGAGACCTGAAAAATGCTGAAAAGCTTAAGGGAGAAAGGGTAGAATTGAATTACGTTATAAGGGTACTAAACGTCAAAATAGGAAATCAAAACACACAAATCAAATATATCGGTCAATAATACGGTTCCATTATGGAATACACTTCGATCTCGGCCATAAGCACGAACAGATATTGAGTATTTTCACAATCGCTCGCGCACTAATTCGATTATGATCATTCCATCTTTGTTGAACACTAATTGCGAATGATTCCGTTGGAAATCCATTTTGATATCATTTGAAAACTACAAAGACGAAAAACAGAAAAAAGATCGAATGATCGAGAAAGTCAGAGAACTTTATAGCTTTAATTTCTTGATGAAGAAACGTCAGCAGGCCGCGACTCAGAATCGAGACAGACTCAGAGTCAAGCGACGAGACGGGTGTAGCTGCTGCTACTACTGGGTTGCTGCTTAGGCCCAAAACCAGGGCCGTGCTTTTCTTGGTATACTGTATGTATACCTTGTAATACTGTATGTATCTATTTTATTCCACATTTACTTTCATTTCGGATTTTACGATCTTTTCCTCTTTATACGATGATTTTTTATTAAGAAAAAAAGACTATTTTAACTGGAAATTAACTTTATGGTATAAATCAGAGTAGGGTTTTAAATGGGCACGATACGAGTATGTTCTCCCATCCGTTTCTTGCTCGTTCGACCGGCTACAGTATATTATGTATGTACTACAGTACACGTTCATAGGATACCTGATCTGCGTATTTCGATACTTTAAGGTCGGCCGCAAATAGAAATTTCACTATTTGCATTCAATACGAAATTACTTTAAAGTAACTATGGAAAAAGTGTGACTGTATAATTAACGATTAGACGAGAGTAATAATTATCATTATTCGATACAAACGAAACAAATGTGTAATCTTCCATGTACCGCGATTCTATTTAATAATCACAATTTTTCTACTACACTAAACGAATATCACAACACAATACTTGGATGTATAAAAGAAATATAGCTTTTATGTATTGGAATTTCGTGACGATCGAGTTCGTTCGGTTTTTCCTTGAGAAAGAGAGAGAGAGAGAGAGAGAGTCGGAAAACCAGAGCTTTATCTTTATTAGTAATTTGGCATTGCCATCTTTTATAACTAATCATGCGAGGAGATTCCAATTTGACATAATAAATTTGATATATCTTTTCAATAATAGGGCAGTTTGGAAGTGAATTCGCCAGTGTTTGTGTTAAGTTTTATGTTAAGTACATCTTATACTTTTGAAGTCTGTTAATGTAAAAAGAATAAGACTAGTTAATGTTTTTTTATATGTATGAAAAGTAAAAAGGGCAATTAAAAAGCATTCGATACGTTCTACACGATTTCCTGCTTTCCTTTCGTTCCGAATTGTCTTGCGCTACATTCTTAATGCCAGGAGTTATGTCGAAGAGACTGTGGTTCATGATTCGCTGCATTCCCCGACATAACGGGTCATACGGAAGAAAACTCGTTTCAATATTTTCAAAAATATCTCTTAAATTGTTATCTATTGATTTAAATACAATTAACGAAAAAAAATCTAGTAAAACAAATCTAGTTTGTAAATCTAATATCGTAATGAACGTTACATCACTTATGCAATAATAATTTGGAATTAATTATACGTAATGTAAGAATACATAATTTGGCACGAAAGCAATGATGTTATATAAACACAGTATCGTAATTTCCATCCTATAAACGCAATAAATTCTTCTGTAGCGATGTAATTAATACATAATTGAAATTTTCATGGTTAGTACATATTCTAACCGAGCGTTACGGTAATTTGCGCATCACTTGCATTTAGAAATTGTACTTATGTATATGTAGGTACATTGCAAATATATATATATATATATATATATATATATATATATTTTTTTTTAATATGTAGATATATCTAGATAAATTCTTAACAACATACGTATTTCTAATTACAATCGATAGATATGCTTTTACAATATTTCGGAAATAACTAAGAAATAAATTCAAATTAGGGAAATCGAATTAAAATAGCACGAAACAGCGAGAAGAGAAAGCAATTGAAAGAAAGAGATTGAAAAATATATGTAAGACGCATTCCACGTGTCGTCAAACCATAAGTTATTCTGCGTGGTGCGTTAGAATAGAAACAACCGCAAACATTTCTTTCATGATAAATAATAACGGCGCAGGACATATTTGGCTTTACAAATGATCGCATAAGAACAGCTGTTCTTCATAGTTATATAGACTACTATTATTAGAAATATAACTAAAAAATACTCATCGTTTAAACATGTCAAGAAAGTAAAAGGATATCCAGTTCATTATAGAATACATTTTGTCTTAATAGTAGCTATATATTATGACATATTGATATATTTACATATTAGCATTAAACCTCGATATTCTCTAGAAAATCTTCAGAATCAGCATAATCATCATTATAGCATGTGCAGTTACACGAATTACGTTTACCTCTATGTAGGCAGAGATCGACTATCCTCGTTCGTAACCAAATACGTCTACAAGCATATAAAGACTTTAGTGACCACACCTACGGTTTCCTTCTCCCCGTGATATTCTTTTTCAATTAATAATATTATACAAGATTGAATATTACAACAATATTATACAAACTTTATCTAGTAAATGCTACTTGAAAAGCATTAGCGTTATATATATATATATATATACAAAAGAATTTGTTAAATATAATTTATCGACAAATATTATACGACATAGACTGTACAATAAAATCTGGGCCATCAGAATATTTAATTTTTTCTGATTTTTTCATGCTAAACATGTTTTTTCTACAAAAACAAGAAATGACATTTTTGAGTTATCTTAATGTTCGGAACAATTGGAAAACCGTACACCAACGAACTTCTTTACAGCGTTGTAGGTTACGTGCAATGTATAATTACCGTTGCAAAATGCATTTTTTTATATCGTTAATGATATCCTTCGTAGATGTACAGTAGCGTAGCACAAATTCTTTCAAATTTTACTTTCATAATCTGTCATAGTAAATAATATTCTAAACTATTATAAAATTGTGCCAAAAAATAAGATAAATTCCCGAGATACCTGAACATTGTATAATCGTATGATATTGTACAACAAAAGTAATATATTTCTATTTAAATAGGGATATTATTCATTGTGCTTAGTTAATAAATGAAAGGAAAAAATTCAAGAAAGAAAGGAAATGATGACGTTGTATATATGTCAGTGGAACATCACGTGGATGCGTGAAATCGCAAGTCAATGACCTGATCAATGACCTGTTGACTCGGACAGTATATGTATGTGTATGCATAAACTTACTCGAAAAAAGTGAAATAATGTAAGACATGCAGATTATTAAATGTAATTTTCGTAGAAAATTTAAATATAATATCGCACATAAATATAGGAAATTTAATAAATAGTACTGATTATACTCTTACAATGTAAGAAAACATTTTCGTTAAATATTACGCATTGCACAACTTTATTCGATAACTCCTTTTTGCCGAATAGAGAGATTCAATTCTCAAGCAATACCATTTCTATTTAATTATTTTCTTTATAGAAATATAGAAAGCTATGAATCACTTTTACTATTAGAAGATCGATACATTAAGGCAGTTTGAGAGGAAAATCGTTCACTCAGGAAATAGAAATAACATTATCATTGTCTAAAAGATCTTCGTTAAATATTTTAAACTTGGAAATGTTTAAAATTTTATTTTATATTATTACGCTATATTACCTTTAAAAATTGTCTCCTACATTCAGTTTAACTTACTAAATTATTATATTGTAGGAACGCAACGGATTTTTATTGTATAAATAACGAATAAAAAGTGACTTACCAGGGACTACTTCGCCATTGAATGTCATTTCCACAAGGTGTACAACGGCTTCATGGGGTACAAACGATGCCAGGAATCGTTGACTACCTAATGCTCTGACAAAGCTAGTTACGTGACCACCATTCACGAGGATCTCTAGATTTCCAGATCCAGCATTAGATCCGTCAACTATAAATTTGAAAGATACAGGACAATACAGATAAATTTACATTAATATCCTTTATTTTGCATAATATATGTTTTTAAATACATACTTTCAAATTCTACTGGCTGATTAACAATGCCATTCGGAATGTTCCCAATCTGAATACCACGTGCATTGTATGCTTGCGATCTGAGATAATGAAAGATTTAATTTTTTATGTGATTATATCTTTATTAGTAATTTCGGTAAATACAAACCTAAACGGTGAGCCTTGGATATGTTGGCCATTTACTAAAATTTGAATGATATGTTCTCCAACTTCTTCGGCGGTTATTGTATACGTTAAACCTCGGAGAGTTGATTTCTGTACTGGAATTATTTTACCATTTGGGCCTAAAATCGGATAAATTATATTGAAAAATATATGATGTGCCGTACTAGTAATATAATATAATAAAAATCTTACCAGAAACGCTAACGGTAACTTTATCCGGATCTATACTTTGATCTATGATAAAAGTAGCCGGTCTATGGATCGGCAATGTTTCAAGCGCACTTCCACTAGCAAGTTCGTAATCCCTAGCTTGAGTTGATGAACTAGTAGAGATTCCGCTATTAATATACCGTTCGGTAATTCCATCTGTGGTATCCGCACTTTTGTAATAATTATTATTTTTGTTTTTAAGAATTCCATGCGTTTGTGTGCGAGTATTATGACTTTCATTGTTATATTTTTGAGATATGTTGTACTCCGAAGTTGAAAGTTTCTGAGTGGACATAAAATTTGAGGAACTATTGTGAGTATGCAAAATATTCTTTGAATTATAACCTTGAGTATTCTTGTAATTGTTATTGAAATAATTTGGGTTATTCGTATTTTCGGCTGTAGCAGAATTGTTGGTTAGATTAGCAAGAGATTCTAAACTACCGTAAGATAGCAAAGATTTTGTTTTCTCTATAGCGTCCCACGAATCTCTTCTAGATGTTCCGCCTACCATTGACGATACTCTAACGTTGCTACTTGTATCAACTGTTCCATTATCTATAGAATCTTTCCTATTATAACCGTTGTCTCTTTCGTTATTTCTTGGACTGAAACTTCTATTGATAGGACTTTGAGTCGCGCTACGATATGTCATTGGACTTCGGTTCGGTGACCGAGATCGTTTTAACGATCCTGAGCTGTAAATTTCTCGAGATTCTTTAATAACTGGCGAATATCTTGGATCATGCACAGTCGGACTTGGATTTGGAGAGCGTGATCTACTTATTGTATTGGATGTATAAACGTCTTTCGATTCTTTCATAAAGCTAGGACTTTGTACAGTCGGAGATCTTGAATGATTGTATGTAGTAGTAGAATAAATTTCTTTCGTATCTTTAACCATAGATGGACTATGAAGATTTCGTGAAACAGGACTATGATTTGGAGATCGAGTATGATTAAAAGAAGTTGATGTATGGTATGTCGAGCTAGAATTTTCCAACGAATAATTATTCGACGTCTTATATGTGGAGGTAGTTTGCCGTACGGGAGAGTATTCGCGTACTCGTTGAGTTGGGCTGGGTAATTTGTACGTAGGCGAAGAATAAGTTTTCTGCTGTACAGGACTCGATCGATCAGTTCCAACCGAAACGTTCAAACCATTCATTCGTCTTTCCAACGAAGATAATTTAGACCTTTCGAGACTAGATTCTTTTGACCTTTTCGATCCTTTTTGAGTTCCCACTCTAATAGAAAATGGAGAACCTCGAACATCGGAACCATTGAAGTATACATAAACTCTGTACTTTCCAGATTCTGATGGGACGAATGAAACTTGGTATTGCATGTGTCCAAGATTTTCCACTCTGAAAGGAACGGACTGTTTATCATGGACTAAATCTATTATTACATCGCCAAGACCTCCGGTTCCTGTTGCATCGACGGTAAATGAGAATGGTTGTCTTGGCAAAGCACCTTCCGTATCCAGTAGCTGCAAATATTTACTGAATATCATCGATATTCAATAAAATAAATATGAAGGTATACAATATACAAACTGACGTACCTTTACTCCATTAGGATCAAATACAAAGCATGTAAATGGTCCACCTTGTATGTGATTTCCTTTATGAGTTATCGCGATACTCCATTCTCCTGTCTCATCAGGTTGGAATGTCGCAGTATGAACTCCGTCATTCTCTTTGACAGGACACGATAGAGATCTTCCAGTGGGGGACCACGCAGTCACATCAATGCCATCATGACTAGTTCCTGAAATTTATTTACTTTATAAATATAAGTAATTTAATATAATTTCTCATTTATTTCGCATAATAATATTTACCGTAACTGTTGACTAGAACTTCGACGATAGATCCTATCGCGCACGGATCCATACCAGGCGATTTAATTTTGGTTAAGGGAGGTAAAACTCTAAAGTAATAAGGACATCCGTCTACTAATTCTCCATCGTTATATACCATTAACTGTGACGCAAACAGTAATGAACTTCGTATATTAATTGCTCATATAATATGCGCAACATGTAATGTGTTTAGAATTATCGAATCAAACCTTGTGCATTCCGACTTCAGTAGGTATGAAGGTTCCTTTTCCATGAATTCCGTTCCACGTGAGTCTACATTCTATCCGTCCGCTCGGATTTATCACTTCACCACGTACTTCTCTTGTATTTACTTCTTTGGTAAGAATCTCTAATTTGAAATGCGCCTAAAAGCAACGATTATAATCACCGTTACATTTTGTTAATACATATAACAATATACTTGGAAGAATGAACACAAATAAGTTCTTAGGTAATAATTAAAGAACTAACCGGCTGTTGCACTCTAGCGGAAGTGCTATCAATGTGAACAACAATTTGTTTGCTCGCTTGAGGGCGAGGCTTTACCCATTGAAAGTTTGCCGCATACGCCATAACGCCTAAATGTTCTACGTTTTGATCTGCCATATCTTTTGCCTTGAGAATAGGCTCCACGCCCAGTTTTTTGCCTCCGTCAATACCTTTTGAAGAATATATAAAGCGAACATAGTACTTTGCACAATAAAGTGAAAAAGCAAAAACGAAGAGACATATAACTACGCATAAATGCTATTTACCCATCTGTATATTATGTTCCCATGCAGAAGGATCGGTATCGATTTTATCGTAAACAGGAGCTGGTCCACCCAAGTTTCTGACAATGCTACATAAAGTTCTCCCGTCGTTCCAATCGGTCTGTAAGAAATGATTCGAAGATAGAAAAATGTTCGTAGCATGATCTCATACCGGTGTAACAAGTACTCGCTCACCGTAAAATTTTGTACTGGATGATGAGATAATTGCGAGTTAACCCATCGTAATGTTGCATGAAAACCTGGCGAACCTTCCTTCATGAAGTATGATAAATAGGTCATTCCCGATAATTCGTCCAAATATGGAGATGCAAGATACTCCGGTTCCAACACCATAGGTATATCGAATTCACGTTTTGAAATCTCCATAGCTTTTCGACAGTTATACACGCTATAAGTATAAAATTTCTTATGAAATTTCTAACTTGTAATTTGTAAGGTAATTATAAGAAAGTTAAGATTCTGCAATTGTATACCTATCGTTAGGATCGAGCCGACGCCAATGAGGAAACAGACCTGGTTGACAGTAATCAAGCAACGCACTCAGATATACGCCTGAATTCCAATCTGTAGTGAAGTTATTGACTCTACATTCTGGCAAGACCGTCTGTAAAATGTGTATGTATCGATAAAAAAAAAAAAGCACCCTTTAGCTCGTAAGACTTACGAAATTTTCCTATGTATCGGTATGTAACTCAAAATATATAAGAGTAAATCTACTCAAAGTTACTGGTGTAATGACATATATGTACTGACCTTGAGCCATGCAAGCATAAGTTTCCTTGGTGGGAACTTGGACTTGCCTATTTGGTACCTTACAATGAGCGACCATATTAGACCAAGGATCAGTTTCAAATTTCCATTGACGATATCTACGTTACCTACAAAGAACAAATGTAAGATTAAAATTATTTGAGCTATTTAAATTTCTGTCAATAAAAAGAAACTATACAGATAAAGCTGATCATTACCGTAACTGAGGTTTAATATTAATAACTCTGTCATCGTTAAGTGTAAGTAAGTATTGTTGAAATATTATAAAGGTTTCTTCGCGTGTTAAAGACACTTAACAAGGCACTTACGCGCTAGAAATTATATTAGCTGCTGGATACACACATGAAGTGTAATTGTAATGGTGCTAGACCATGATCTCGTAGGCGCCGATAGAACACCAGAAAGGCAATGACCTCGAAGTTTAATTTACAAGCAACGTCGTCACAATTGTATTTTTTATTTCGAAAGATAAGTTTAATTATGCATAAATGTTATCATTGTGGCACTGTTGAAACATTAATTTCGAAAGATACTATTAAAAAATGTGATGTATGAATTTACATGTATATATAAGTTTACTTATACAAAATACATTTGTGACGATGATCCACATTTAACTATTACGCTTATCGCGATGTGACTCATAGCATAGCGCATACAAGCCATGGGTTTGTGCATTTTGCCACTGACCACCGAGAGAGCTTCTCTTTACATATATATATTCTGAACATTTTAATTGCTTGATGTTTTATCGAAGAAAATAATCTGTAGTTTATGCGGCACGTTCGATTAGTAGATAAAGTTTCTCCGTTCCTCACGACCAGTTAACAAGAAAGAAATTACATGATTAATCGATCAACAGCACATAATTATGTAAATCGACCAAATCAAGGAATCATGTATGTAATTATACACAAATCATCTAGGAGAGGTACTAGAATGGAAAAGCGATTATTAGATAATGTGACGCGTTTCTTGCTACAGTAATCGTATATACATATATATATATATATATACTTGGTATAATATTTGTATCGTATTCTATAAGCGAGGAATTAGCGTAACAGCGAATTTAACTCACCGATGTTGACGAGTTTCACACCGTCAGCCTCGATAGCTTGAAGGGCTGTTGAAACATTTTCTAAATGATGATGTTGATTAGCTGGTCTAGGATTCCATCGAGGCAAACGTCGTTTAGTAAGTACCTCGACAAGAGCGCAGAGTCGTGTACCATCGCGAAAATCTTCAACGAGGTCGATCACAGGACCATTTGCAGCATCGACCGCGTGTTTTAAGTGTTCGTTCACCCAATTTCGGAAAGTGTTCGCTTGAATTTCCACCCAGAGATCTTCGTGTCCTTTGATAGGCATTCCTTTCGCTGCCGTACCCTCGGCAGACCGGGCTACGAGACCCACTAATTCTTCTGGCCGTAATTGTTCGGTCGATTCCATTTTTGTTCCTACTGTGTATTCAACAAATTATACCATGCAAATTCATACTTACTGCTAATATAATAATCTTAATTAAAAAATAATAGCTCGAGATAATTAAACGCGAACTATAAATCAAGTGATTTAATATATTCAGGGCAAGAGATTAGTAGCAATAACAAACTTTCTTGAGCACGACATAATAATTTATTGACTTCCCAAAATCAGTAAAAGATTCGATTGATCGCGCGATACTGTTGACCCGCGAGTTCGTTAAAATATATCTTATGGTGAAAGTAAGTGTCGGTACAGCGCTATGTTTCTAATCATCGATGCATCTTATGTAGTTTATATCCGTTAAAATGAAAATCCAGCGCTCCGCTACTTCATTATTTGCATTCATTAAATCTCTTACGGTTACAGACAAGAGAAAGGAAACAAGAAAGCGTAGAAATAATATTGCAATTCAGCCATTCTGTTCTCGTGTTCTTTATCTGCGAAAGACGTCTCATCAAAAATCAACCTATTACTGATCAAATTACTAATATGATACTTATAGTAATGTGACATCAATTGCACGTGCCAAAGGAATTGCTTCGTTACGCTACGCTATGTTATGACATCACTGTTCTCTCAAAACCTTGTCCGACCGGTGAAGCTTGCGTAAGTACGTACAAATTTTACATTGAACCAAGTAAACTTCGATCGACGATGCTATCGAACATTACGTTCAAGATAGAATCGAATTCTCTCGTGGTATCGTCCGTTTATCGTGTAATGATCGATTTCAAAATTCGATTTCGAGATATAACGTAAATAGCGAAAATAAATGTAAAACCAGCAAGAATAAAATTACCGAGCAACAAAAATACACTTTTAACACTCGAAACAACTATGTATGATATTTTATACTAACGTTGTAAGAACGTATTGCAAGAAATTAGTTAATCACAAGAATAGAAAAAACAAGTTCTTTCACTGTTTCGTGAGAAACTTTAATAGAGCACCACAGATAGATATCGACGTTACAGACTTGCACCCACAGAGCTGATGTATACGAAATTTACTTGCTTTCTTTGCAGCTTCGCCACATTTACCTTGCCGAATTTTTGTATTGTCAATCACTCGATCTTTGGCATATTCCGCAACATTAATTGAGATTTGACAGGCGCTAACAGACGTGGTTCTAAACGACTTAACAGGATAATTGCTTATGATCGATGGAAGTCATTCTAACGTAAGATAATAGATAATTTAGTTTCTAGAATATGTGTACGTAAATCGTGTAGACTTTGCAAGAAGGGCATTCGCCGATTGGTCAATAGTCGATGAAGTGACCAATCGGAATCTTCGTTGAAAGAGCGCGATTTGGAGTAGCTTTATTCAAAGAATACGCAAAAGGATAATTCCGAAATTATGCAAAAATTTTGATCGTTAGCAATGAAGTTCACATCATCGAAATAAATATTAGAAACGCAAATTGTTTTATGCGTTCACTCGCACAACTGAAGACGTAAGAAAGTAAGAACGTTTGGTATGCGAACTGATATTTACGTCGTTCTACTGCGAAGCAACTTCCTGAACACGAAGTCTCATGGAACCGTTCCGAGGGAACGCTATTCCTTGATTTACACGATTTTCCTTTGAAACAGCTTGCTCCACCCGTTGATAAAATTATGATGAATTTTAATGCGCCGATATACTATGCGAGAAACGCCATTTTTGGTTGTCGAAGATTTCCGAATCGTACCGTTGTCGACGATTGTTCTTCGACGCGCGTGAGCTCACTGAACTAACATGAAAAACCCCTTCTTTCCGCAGCTCAACACAAGCGCTTTCCGAGACCGTTGGAACTTGGAACACACGATCGTGATGAATATAAGCATGTATCTATCCATCCACGGGCCCCGCACTGCACAACTTCCTTTATAACCTAAATAATATATCTTAAACAAAATGAAAGACTACTAAACAAAAATATCTCGATCTTTCCGATAAATAAAGCAAATAAAAAATAATTCCGAATGAAATTATCCGAGCATAATAAGAATTTTTGTGGAAAATATCCTACTTATTTCTATTTGACGCATCACTGAAATTCAGTAACTAGAATCACGCAAATTATTCCGCAAGGTGGTGGCACCTGTCGGAGTCGCAATCGCAAGGTAGCGTATCCACAGGTGTATGAACAAATTATGTTTTATTATACATTACGTTATACAAAACATTTCTATACATGTATGTACATATTGTCGTACAAAAATTTTAAAGATCTTTTTTATATCTGGCTATTCTCAGTAAGCAACTCGGATGGGAGTAACTTCAATGACTGGGATTCATTGTTGTATTCGGATGTTTCTTTATCACGTATTGAAATCTCCAAAACATCAATCTACATAGAATATATCGTTTAATATATTAATTAGTTATATTTAAAAATTTCACCATGCTTTATTATTTATACGGAATCATTAAGATTGAGAAAAATTTGATATAATTATCGATATCATTTTAAAATAATAATACATATTCTTATATAATTTATATCATTGATTTACTCATACATATTCAACTACATTTCATGTTTGATCTAACTTTCATATACATATATATGTACGTATGTTTATACATATGTCATAATAATATACATACATACAGTATAAAATGTTTGTCCTTGCTTCTTATTACAATTATTTTTATATGAATATCATGCTATCAATTTTTTAAGCTGTACAAAATGGAATATGAGATATAAGATAGAATGCCTACCTACCGATATCTTTCATAAATTAGTCACAATGTAGGTAGGGGTATTAAATATACAATATATATATATAAATACAAGATATATTGTACATAAACTTCTATATGTGGGACCACTGACTAAGGACAGGATAGATGCGATATTAAATGGAACTTTGTGTTTCAGGTTATGAAATACCGATCTGCCAGAAAATCAGAGTGTTTCTTACGTCCTCTGTGATTTTTCACGGCGAACATAAGAATTATTATCGACGTAGAGAACAAACGTGACATTTGTGGTGTCAGCTTACCAACGGCTTGCTGTTTTACCGATATAATTATTAAGATTACATAAGCCAGCATCTCCCCTACAGCGAAGAACAGGGTATAAAAGGGATTGTATCACTGGACCTCGCGTCTTTATTTTTTGACGTTTCGCTGAATCTAACTTGGGAAAATGACAGAAAAGACAAAGGTGATAGAGTTACGCATAAATGATAAGACATTCGAATTCGCTTTAAGAAAACCTATTTATTGATTGAATTTAAAAATGTTATACAATAATCTTTACAATTAAAGTTAATTCTATCTAAATTATTGCACAGCGATATTCGAGACTGATGGGATCCGTCGATGATCCGTCGGTAAAAGATCAAAGAAACGATTAGTCATACATAATCCAGTTAATGTTAACTCACCTTTGAATCGTAAACTATAATGTTTATAATTTACGCGTCCAATTATTTGAACGGGAAATTTAGTTTTATCAAAATATAATTTCAATTCGAACCACTACTATTCTGGATCGATAACATCGCAGGCGATACAAAAATGTTATCAGTGATGATCACATCTATTCTGTACTTCGTCGGTGGTGGAGCTTCGTGTCTCACGTTCTGAAATACCGACCTAGAAAAAAAAATCAGAGTGTTTCTTACGCCCTCTACGATTTGTTAGTCAATGATTTAGTCACAGACGTTATACTACACTGAATCGATAATATCGGAAATGACGTTAAATGGTAAGAGAACTTGGTATTCAAGACGTGAAGCAGAAAAATGTGTTCTGTATGTCCTGTATGTGTCTTGCTGTGTACTTACATATATATATATATAGTTAATTTTAAATATAAGACTGTGTTAGTATTTTACTTGTATTGAGATCACGTTAACGAGTAGAAGTTTAGAAGATTACTGTCTTGATGCTTGGTATGATATCCAGATTGAATAAAGTATTATAAGTAAGTTTGTTGTCAAAAATTCTATATAGGGTTTGGCAAGGCGCCGGCGCCGCTCTATAAATAGTGCGTACAACGCCAACCGCCGGTCGCGGCTCATGAACAAAGTAAAAGGACTGCCAGCCATCGTTTGTGCACGACGAGATAGTATTGTAGCTGATTGTAGTTAACGGTGGGTCATTTCTGCGTTTTGTGCCATCTACCCGCGAAGATAGATTTATTGGTTCGCTGCATCGTATACCAATCAATTCGATAAGTTTGCGCGTCAAATTTGTTAGGGGCAAACTATGTATCTCTGTACCATATCAAAGAGTTGCTAATATTGTCGTCAAAAATTATTGGCAAAAAGTCATTAAATTCGGCTGTATGTAGGGTGTTTTCTACTTTTTTTAAAGACGCTACAATAGCACGAGTGTTGACTGGACGATATGCAGCATGTTCGTTGACGCAATGGCACACATTAAGATGTGACTTTATTCGTGATCGCGTCAGCTGATCGACAACCTATCGAGTAAATTAGGTGATTATGTAAATTCTAGTTTTGAATAGTCGTACTCGTGTCCTGCAAAACGTTATTGGGCACCTATGTACCTCTGTGTGACACAATATTTGCGAATTGACCGGCTAGTTTTCCACCTGCCTACAAGAAAAACTAATTATACTATCCGTGACGAAAGATTACTAACTATACAACCCTTTCCACCAGGCACACGAGCACTTTTCAAATCTATATGGGGACCTTGATGGAGATTTATTTGCCTGTCCATTGGATAAAACTGACTTATGCTTAACGAAAATCGTGGATCGAGTGTTTAATACTTTAATGTTTACAGTTTGAAATGAACCGGGAAAAGTGTCAGAGAGAGGTAATTTATTAAATGGCCTATATATACAATTAACGTTAATATGATTTTCGTGCTACGAATTGTCTCTTTTCTATAATAATTGATTGTAATATTAATATAATTATTTGTTTATATATTACTAAGCACAATGAGAATAATATCGATTAAAAGAAGAATTTATTTGTGAAATTTGTGTCGTGATGTAGAAGTTTTTACTTATCCTTTCGAATACGTGTATTTAAAAATTAATTAGAGGTTCCATTTTACAAGGAATACGACGTATATTTTTAAGCGAGGGACCAAGGATATCGAGTTACATGGCGCGTGAAACCTTGTTTCATTTTATAACCATGGAATATTTATTTTTACGCGACAATTCGCGCGTAAACGTACGTATGCCGTGTCGACGATTCGGTAGGCACATCGCGCTTGTTTTAAATTTATACTACTTGCCATTCTTTAAAAGAATACAATATGTATGCTCGCAAGTAATACACATAGTAGTGTGTGCTGTAGTAATACATTTACAATTAGACTAATAATAATAATAATATATATATATATATATATGCTGTAGGATTTGATTGAACTTTGATCGAAATAATTACGGGAAATTGTCGTAGGAATGAGATAGAAAATATTATATAGTAAAATTTAGTAAAAAATTTATCTAGTTCATAATATAACCAATATTCGTTCTCAGCTTACGTATCATCGCCCAATCATAGTCCATTTTCGCACTTACACGTAGATAGTTTCAAATCGGTGAATCAGTGATCGTAGGCTAGTTATAAAAAAAGAATTTCTTTTGAAAGTTTATATTTACTTTTCGCGTAATGTTATGCGGTAGCATGACTGCAAAGATGAATACTACATATGTTAAGTCCTTTAACATAAAGTACAATGTGGTTAGAAACACGATCGAAAATATACATAAATACAGTATCGAAGCGACGTCGTCTGGCTTACGATTGATTATTACCGATTATTTTCTTTCGCCCTTTTTCGACTTACATACTGGACGCGTCGTTGGACCGGATACCGTGATATTTGATGTTTAGATCGGCGATTAGAATGGCTCTAGTAATGTTACCCTGTGACTTACCATGGTGGCCTGCCGTCGTAAAGCAACTGGACCGGGCGGCTGCTGCCAGGAATTCCGAAGATCTCGTGGAAGCGATGCAAAGACTACACGACATGTGCAAGTAAGTATGTCGTCACTACAGCTATTTAAATGAATATCACGCATACGCGAATTTCGATTAACCGGTAACGCGAATATATATGTATGATATGCATATCGAATCGATTTGATTGCTCCGTCTCGCGGAGATATTAACGAACTCGATTTTTTTGCTACATGCTGTTATAAAGATACGAGGAACAGTGCATACTGAAAAGGTATCTGATCAAAAATATTTCTAAATATCCATAAAAGATGTACCCAAATGCTCTTAAGTATACAACGCCTATCTGTACAAAAATCACCCATGTTTTAAATGTTTTTTTGTACTGTAATTGTTACGTGTTTTGATAAGTTTTCCAGCCAGCTTTAACGACTTACTTTAAGCTATTTCGTTTTTATTTTACAGCATAAGTCTTGATCCTGAAGAGGACGTACAGGATCCTGAATTATTTTCCGGATTGGCAACATTTCTTGATACCGATCTCGATTTCACCGAACGGGATCAAATCTTTATAAACACGATACCACGAATAGTAGAAAGAGCGAAAGCTCTAAGATCTTGTAAACCTCCGCAAGGTTTGCACTTTAGTCTTCAGCAGCAAGGTAATTTGAAATCGTCGAGCGATTCACAATAATATAATAATATAATAAATATAATAAATATAATAAATATATATATATATATATATATATATGAGATATTTTTTGTCTACGTTGTAGGAGATTGCGTCGAGTACAGTTATGCCTTCATTTCATCTTTAATCGCGAACGCGTTCTTCTCCACATATCCAAAAAGGACCGCAAAGACGCACCCAACCTTACGGGACTTCAATTTCACAAATTTCTTCAAACATCTTCATAAGTAAGGATCACGCTCAAAACATTGAGTAAAAGATATTTAATGTTAAGGATGCTTTCAGCAAAGCACGTGATAAAAGGTCAATATGAAACGTAAATGTAATTCTGTGTTATTTTTTTTTTTTTTTTTAGTAACGGGCAAAAAGCAAAACTAAGAAGCATATTTCGCTACTACGACTATCTTGATACCGAAAACGCGTTAGATGGAAAATTAATAATTTCTAGACAGGTACTGTATGTTATAATTTCGATGCTATAATCTAATCAATATCTCGTGACATCGAAATGAACGTCAAATTTTTAGGTAATGATATCAAAACAGTGGTTAACTATTGAGGACTGGTTAGAGAGCACTGTTCCTTTATGCCCGCTGATGATACGCCACGAGGGTCGTTTAGACAGAGTGGAACCAGAAGCTAAAGTACTGCGAGTTTGCTTTGCGAGTGCGAAATTTGGTGGCGGTGTACTTGATGGTGATGTTACGCAAGAAACCGTACATGTAAATAATTAAAGGCGTGAGAAAAATAATTTCCATCTGGATTAATCGTAGCTTTCTAAAAGAAAAAAAAAAAGAGAGACCGAAAAAACTAAACGATAGAGATTGTTTTCGAAATAAAAAGCAACGATTATAGTTATTAATTTAATTCTTAGATAGCAACGCATCCCGAAATGCTCGTGGCAATATTGTCTGTCGAGGGTTTAGAAGACAACGAAGTTTTAATAGTCGAAGGAGTTAGGCATTTATCTAGAATAAATGATCCTCGCAACAGAGCCATATTTGAAGCTCTGCCAAAACCAAATATCGTTAGTATACTATTATCATTTTTCTCAATTTTTCTTTTTACCATCGATATGTCTTCATTTTTACGCTTTTTCATTGTTATTTTTCCACAGGTAACGGTATGCTGTATCGATCCTGAAGATTATTCGCGATTACCTTTATCACAATTCGAAGAAGATAATATATTACGAGAAATGAATAAATCTTTACTTGGATTCCGACAAAGACATGTTCCAAGTAGCCCAACTGATCCTGTAAAGTCAGAATCAGATATAGACGTTACAGTTGGATCTCGGAGATTATCACCGATCGGAGAAAGTTTTAGTAGCACTCCTCCAGAAATAGAAGGGGACGATAAAGTATTATCAACAAATAACGGTACCAAAGGAGATACGATAACAAAACCATTATCGAAGATAATTAATAATCACGCACGATTATAATTCGTATCTGTTTTTAGATAAATCTGTGTTATGTGAACACAAGTATGATATTTTCACAGAAGTTCGTAGCAAACCAAATGGTAAATCCATAAGATCACCTAGTCCCCATAAAGTGTACAATGACGCTAGTTATACAAACAAAAGAAATCGGTTTATCGTTCTTGGATCCAGCGGCGAAGTTTTGCCAGTTACACGAAAGTCACTTGGTCAAATGTCGGTTTACAGTAGTTGTAATAGTCAAAGTACAGACAGCTTCCATAGCGCGAAAGATACTATAGATGAAGATTTGGGTATGTATGTATGTAATATTTTTAATCAATCGTCTATATTACAAAACGCGGAATTTATATATTATTATTTGTTGCAATAAAGAGGAAGAAGAACAGAAATTAAGTAAACGCTACAGCACCCAATTGGACACCCCAGAGCGAAGAGGAACTTTCGCTCAACGATTAAGAGACGCGTTAAAACGAGAAACTACAGCTACTGGAGCTGCTTCATTGAATACTTCATTTGGAGAGAGTAGCTATGCAGTAGGAATAAGCGTATCTGGAAGTCACGTTTGCGATCAAGATATTAAGTAAGACGATTTATTTAAATACGCATACTGTACTATATTTAAAAATTTATTTAATCTATATAAAATCATATAGAGTAAAGAGAGGAGGTTCGAGGGGTTTTGTTTTACGAGATGAAACGGTGGACGAAGATTTTTTGAAGGAATCTTTGGAAGCTGAACAAAAGTGGTTAGGTAGATTTCGGCAAAATCAACCTATGCTACAAAGAAGAGACACAAGTGCAAGTAGTAGGTACAGTTTCAGCACTGAATACAATTCTGGCAAGTATCACGCTGAACATTTATATAGATAACATACTTTAATCAGCTTTTAAATATAATATAAGGAAACTGACTTATTTTCTTATATTAAGATTTTTGTTCGGAACTCGAAGAAGTTTACGAACAACTGGCGAAGTGGTTAGAGGACCCTATAACAGCAGACGAGTCTCGTGAATTAGACGCGAGAGATAGAGCAGTAGTTCAATTCGCAGGCTCGTTATTAAAAAGAGCTCTTAGTGAATCGTTCGCCGGTGTTCCAGTTCAAGAGGGCGAGCCGCAACCTTTCATTGATTCTACCGACGTAAATCAAAGCCATAAATTAGCTTTGGCTGTGAGAAGTTTGAGTTTAGAGCTAGCCCGTCAAAAAAATAGGAGGCAACAATCAGTAAGAAACAAGATGCTTTCCTTTCCTTCAGTCAAAATTACTTGATCTTTGAACGAAACAATAATATTGCAAACATACATCCATTAAGATGGATTATTAATGATTCCATAGATTATACATTTTTTTATTTTAAATTATTGTATCGATGAAGAATGAGAGACAAACTGAAGACTATTGCTATGTTAAATAACGTTTTATACATAGCCAAATCTCATCAGTTCATTACGCTATACAGGTGTCTGTGTCTGAAGATGTAGAATATTATGAAGATGCTTTAAGTAATCATACTATGTCAAAAGAGGTAAAGGATATTCAACGTAAAAAGCTTAGAACGGTAACATTTACGTCTGAAGTTTTTCAAACTTTGGTTGATGACGAAACTACCGTGTATCTATCTAATCCTGTTTCTTTAAGTACATCTGGATCTGTGAAAGGGATAAACACAGCACAATCTTTCAATATCAGAAATGACAAAATTGCGCAACAATTCGAATCGAGTATAACATGTAACGTGAGCAAATTTATGTTACAAATATATTAATATAAATATAATGCATGTAATGATATCACCAATTAATTATCTTTTACTATGATAACGATAAATGCCTTTTAAACTTAGTTACTTATTGCATGACGAATTACAAGTATATACTTCTCTATCTGGCTTAAAATATTTTTTAATTGTATTCCCAATAACTAATGATTTGTCTCTCATTCTATCTGATAACGTCTTCAATGTCTCTTACTCATAGATTAATATAGTATAACTTTTATATTAATATAAAATATGATATAACTTGTTGTGCATTTTATAATAACATTGTCCAAGATTTTATAGTTTTATGTGGTTTGAATTACGTTTATATAAAATTGACAAATGATTTTGAATTTTCTAAAATAATCTTTTAGATACCAAGAGATGGTAGTCCACAAACAGGTGGATTATTACCTGTTGCTACAGGCAACTGGGGTTGTGGATCCCGTTTAAAGGGTGACCCGCAATTGAAGCTTGTTATTCAATGGCTTGCTGCTTCCTTGGCAGGAGTACCAAAATTAATATATTATACTACAGGAAATCCCAGTTTGTCTAAGGTAATAAATACAACACTAATCATATATAACATTTTCATACACAATTCCATTTGTTTTATCGCTTTGGTTTGATTTGACATTTCAGTTAGATACTGTGAGTAGAGTTCTTATGGACAGACATTGGTCAGTCGGCGATTTAGCCGCAGCAACATTAAGATTTGCGTTACACATTATTGATGAAAGAACAGAAGGAAGAAATACTCTTTTTGAGGAGATAATTGGTATGGATAAACCAAGTCCTTAGCCCGATTTAATGCTGTCTGTTTTGGTAGACATACTTGCTACCATGATCGAAGACAGCTTATTAAATACTTGAAGGTAATATCAAAACAGTACAACAAACGAGTGTGTGTCTTTTGCAATTCGTGAAAGTAAAATGTACTTCAGAAATTATTTGTGAGAAATCTCGCAATCAAAAGAATTTTAGTTTTTTAACATTTGTATGAATCAGAAAGAAACATGAATTTTCGTGATTAAAATGTTTCATATCAATACAATATCAAACAAATTCGCACAACTTAATGTACAAAAATAGCAGTTGTAAATTCTGTACTTTTTAGAGAATATATTATATATTGTACAGGTAACATCAAATATCAGTTAGTGCAATATAAATTAAATATTATAAGTAACTAACACAGTTATTTGATGAAGTCGTGAACAAAAATTTGTCCTAATTCAATAGAGATCTAGTCATATGAAAAAGAAGTCAATTCTGTTTTATGTTAACATAAAGTATGTAACTGGATAACAGTTACCTGCAATAATTAACGAGGCACAATTTATTATACTATATATTTTGTACAGTATAATATTTATAAGTCGTTATATAATGTCAAGTAAAGATATATGTAATGATCATATAGATTTTTAGATAAAGACTTCTAGTCGTATTTTATAGGCCGCTTTTTTATATTGAATAGAATTTATACGAAATAAATTACATTAACGATACAAATTGAGTATATAAGGAGAGAGTAACGTGGCCTCTGAGAACATAAATCACGTATATATATAAACTTATGTACGTATGTATGTATGTATATATATATACTACGAGATGTCTTCCACTACTACAAAAAAATGAGAACAAGAAAGAAAAAAGCGCGCAACTATATCTGTATCAACCATTTGTACATTCTCGATGTACGTTTTGTTTTAAATAATATTATGTAGAATGTGTTTCAAAATTCTTTGTATGTATATTGTATATTAAAAAAGAAGTACGAAGCATGTATTAAAACATTTATATTACGAAAGTAACATAGAATTTGATTATCCTTGTGAACTCAAACCAAGTATTGTAATATTTATAACACTTTTATGTTTATTTTTAAGAGGTACAATATCTACTACAGCATTCAATTTACAAACCAATTAAATTTACTGTACGGAATTTCACAAATTTCAGGAATATTCATTATAATTTACGGAGTAAAAAAGATACAAGTATAAAAACAATGAATCCTATTCACTTATCACAAGAAAAGACTCCGCAATCGACGACCTACACCTTGTCTATCATACAAAATATTAAACTTATTAACGAATTGATTAATATTGTTGCAACCTTTTGTTATGATACCAAGATACGTCATTAGACCAAAGTCATTACATTGCTGGAAATACAAACAATATATTAAATATGTAGGCAAATTTTTTTCCTAATGACATTGTAACATATACTTACGTTATAAAAGTCAGCTTTGAATTTGGGATTATTTAAAACTGGTAATCTATGACCCAAAGAACAGGCTGCTCTTAAAACTTCATGATTCCCCTTTAATTCTCCATTTTGTACAGCTTGTACATATTTCAGAACTAGTTTTACCCTTGAATGTAACATTTTTATAGCACTATGTTGTGCAGTAAGATGTTCTGCAACTGTTACAAACAAATTATAAATTTAAATATTATTTTATTTTCAGTTATTTACATAATTATAAATTAACTAAATAGGCCTGAAATTACCCAATGAACTTTCCCCTTGATCATTGCTACACATTCTTGCTACATGATCCACCCCAATTCTTTCTGCTTCCTCTGTTGCCAATGTGTAAGTCAATGGAACAAACAACATTGTAGCTTCTCCATTTACCAAATCAATCACAGACTCATACATGGACACAGAGAGTTGCTGCAAGACATATTAAATACTTATTAAATAATATGCACACGCACATATAGCTAATAATAACAAATACATACATCAGTATTTTTTGGTCTTGGATCAAGTTTCAATAACACAGGGCTTTCGTTAATTTCACAAAGTTGTTTATGTACTGTAATGTCTCTTTCATTGGGCATATCACCTGTAGTATACCACCCAAGAAAGTCCATTTCACTAAACACTTGTTTAAATTGTTCTTCCTTAGTATTATAATAATCTCTATCAATTATAACATCATCTTTAATACATGTAAACATTAATTCAAAAGAATTCATAATTTCTATATTGCGTCCTTTTTGCTTGCCAATTAGTGCTCCATATACTAAAATATTAAATTATGAAAAATATGAACTAAGAAAAAGAACAATGAAAAATGATAGAAAATATATACCTAGTTGATCTGTCCCTTCTTGAGCACGAAGCCTAGTCCAATGCTCGCTAACATTCATTATGACAAGAGGATGAAGACTGATAGAAACAGAGCCAACAGTTCCAGAAGATGCCATTACTTTGATAGCACTAGGAGGATTTGTTGATGTGATATTAGTTTTTCCAGAATTATCCTCGTCAACTTCCATCGGTGTATCCGTTGAAGCCGCTGCGTTATTTTCCTCAACCTCCATAGCTTTTAATATCTATTTCTATTTGTCTGTATAATATATACGTTAAATAGAATTGTTAGTCAATATTTCATGAAATGTACTAAGCACAGATTTTTGTTACAATACCTAATTTCTTAATAAAACGAAGCGGTTCCTTGTAATATTCCAATAGATATTTTTAAATAATGTCCTTTATTTAAGTAATATCAGCCGTGTAATCAAAACGTCTAATTTGATCGTGTGTTCCTTCGCAATTATGTTTAACTATATATTCAACATTGTCAAATTTAGACGTGCATATATAACTAGATAATGCACGTAATACACTAGAAAATATATTCTTTTAATGTAAATTGTAAATTATTATAAATCTATTGCAAATCTGGAATTAGTAATCATGCTCTCATACTCTACCAGAAGTTGCATAAAAAATACACTAGGATGACAAAGTTGACAAACCATCTAGTACCTACCTATATATGTATACTACCGAATAGACTGGAACATTTTTGAAAGGAAATAATTAAGAATTATTAAAATGGTTAACTGTATTGCTGATACAGGTATATATGTGTGTATGCGTGAAAATAACTACGAAAATATATCGAAATGTTCAACCAAAATAGTACATAGAAGTATCCAATGATTAAATCCAATGAAAAGACAGAACGGAAATTGGCGATTTCTAAACTAGCCAATATAAAACAGATAGTATTGTACTTCAAGCAATCATGTTTTTGTGGATACGATGCGCAGCATAGATGTTATATTGCATAATTTTGTCGTTTGTTTACTCTTGTTTATTTTAAATTAATTATATTATTGAGGTTAATGGATAGTAGTAAATCTTCGGTATAGGATATTCCTTCGACTTTAAGTAAGTATGTACACTAATTAAACAATTCATGAGACGAAATTTTAGGTTAGACGGAATGGATCTCGGTTGATAAAGGGCGCAGTTGATTACAAATGTCCAAAAATTTGCGATCTTTCTTGTTGAAACTGTAAGACGATTTGGGACCGAAAAATATTTATTTTACTTCAAGTGCCACTTCTCTTTTTCCTTTAATTGCGTCTATAATTTTGATAATCACAAAACAAATCAACTGTACTCTAATTAAATTTATAGAAGAAAAAAAAGAGGAAACATATGTAATGATTGCATTAAAATTTTTAGTTTAATATTTAAGGATAAAGAAGTATTATGCAGAATTAAAGCTATTGAGTGCTTTTATACAGAACTTGATTGTACCATTAATATTTCTGTACAATGGAAAAGTTAGTAGGAGTTCATCAATTGAAAGAATTACTTAAAAATTTCCCAAGAAACATAAAGTTTTGCTTTGCATATGGATCTGCTGCATTCAAACAATTAAACAATCAGTCTAACAATATGGTGGATCTTATATTTGTTGTTCGTAATGTGAACCAATGGCATGCTGAAAATTTGAAACTTAATCCTAAACATTACGCTCAACCATTGAGATTTTTTGGACATAAAGCAATTACTAATGTACAAGAAAAATGGGGTGCTAAAATATATTATAATACATTAGTTCAAATGCCAGAAGGATATATTGTCAAATATGGTGTAATTTCTGAAATTTCACTAATAGAAGATCTGTTAGATTGGACCGATATGTATTTAGCAGGAAGGTTACATAAGCCAGTTAAAATACTCGTGGAACCAAATGAATATTCTCAATTACCTACAGCTCTCGTACAAAATTTACATTCGGCTGTACATGCAGCATTATTATTGCTTCCACAGCATTTTACGGAAGTTGACTTTTATAAAATTATTGCTGGTTTATCCTACAATGGTGATTTTCGAATGACTTTTGGTGAGAATAAAGAAAAAGTTAATAACATTGTTCTACCTCAGCTGACACACTTCAAGCAATTATATAGTCCAATTTTACAACATTTTGAAAATTATGTTGATATTCCAAAGTCTGAGAAAATGGCTGTTACCTGTCATCAAGATACAAGTCCTACAGCAAAAATACATCATCTGAATCAGTTACCTAGAATACCACAAGTTAAACTTGTCCGAGCATGGTCTCAAGGTCCTAGATCAAAGGATACTGAAGATTGTTTACGAGCAATTGCTTATGATCCTGATTGTGGTGAAATATTAGAGGAATGCTTGAAAGAAATTGTATGGAGATCCAGTGTTACCCAAAGTTTAAAAGGGATTATAACTGCTGGATTTATGAAATCTGTTCAGTACAGTGTAGCAAAAGTAATGAAGATGTTACAAACAAATTCACAGATAACATCCATTTCAAAACTAGAGCCAAATCAAAGTAAAGTCAAAAGCATAGTGGAAGGTGTGAAGAATCAAGCACAATCAAAGGAAACAGACAAGCGCATGGAGTAGTAATTACATTTATTTTACTCATACTTTAATTCTGTCATATGTACTATGTTTCATACGAATGTATTTGAAATAAAGTTCTCATCTAGTTAAATTGTAATTATTTTTCCTAGGTATTATCGTTCACATAATTTATAGTCGTGTCTTGAAATATTTTTATGAAATACTGTCCTATTCTACTAGCTAGAATAATTAAAAGTTAAGAATTAAAATTAATCTCTGTTACATATATATGTATATGGCGTTATCTGTTTATATTAAAAATATATGTGTATTTCTTTTATGTACATGTAAAAAATTAAATTTCTGCTATTTTCAGCAAATAACTAATTATGACTACGATGGATTCTGACTCGGAGAGTCAGGACAGTGATGAAGGACGACGATTTCGTTTTGAAGCCACCCGTAAAGATAATGTGCAAGTAGATGTAAAATCAGGAAAGTCAGAACAGGAATTTTGCTATAGTGATATAGAATACAAAGATAAAAAAGACAAATCTAGACATGATTGTAATAGAGAACATAGATTTTCAAAAGAATTAAACACTGATAATAAAGACCTCAAATATTCTACTAAATACACAAAACATTCTGTCGAGTCAAGAAACTCAAGACGCGAAGATAATAAAGATTATAAAAGTATAAGAGATGTCAGTTCGGATACTAAAAGTACTTCGTTATCCTCAAAGCATAAAACAAAAGACCCAAAACGGCACAAAAATCGAGATCGAAACGAACATCGAAGCGACAGATCTCAAGAACGATGTCGTAGCAGAAATGAGAATGATAGATCTCAGAATGACAAGCATAGAAATAAATCTAACGAAAAGTATAAGCATCATATTTGCACTAAAAGTCGTGATAAAAGTTATCAATCATATAAAGTAAGATCTGAAGATCACGGTAAGTTTCGAGGAGAGTCTGAAAGATATAATATACATAAAAGGATGCAGGCAAAAGAAGACGAAGGGCAATGCTTAGAAGAATACTCCTCACCCAAAAATATAGGACAGGGTCATAGCGGTAATGAATCACTAATGAAAAGAGATTTTTCAGTGGAGAGTCAAGGATATAAGGAGGAATTAAATTTATCTGAATTTGACATCCTGTCGGAAACGGATGAAAATATGTCTGATAGTTCGGAAATAAGAAACAAGAACTCATTATCACGACAACATAATAAGAAGTCGAAAAAAAGAAATTTGAGCAATGAATATGATAATTCATCGAAAAAGCACGTGATACGAATCGAATCCATGGAAGCATCGCCAAAGGTAAATGCAAGGAAGAATGATATGTTGTATGGTTCCAGCAATAATAATTCTGGTGCCATTTCAGATTCCTCATTAGGTACTACGTCGCCTATACTGACGGAATCAAGGAAAGATACAGTTGATTTAAATAGTAAGGAAGAAAATTTGAATTTTACTGAGCAAACTTCCTTGCACCTTAATAATTACGACTCTGTAAAAGTAACAGATGTCCATTCATCTCATATGTATGCTGAGAAATCTACGACATATGGACCGGCTTTGCCGCCGCAGTCAATAACTAATTCTCCCACTAGTATGGAATCAAATACAGATATACATTTTATAGGACCTTGTTTACCAAAATATGATGCACAGAACATAAATGAAAGAATTGAAAAGGACACACTAAATAGTATTAATCGAGATAATATAATGCAAAACGATTCGGATGTTGTCTTTGGTCCAGCATTACCACCACATTTATTAAAGCAGAAATGTAATAACGAAACAAATACAAAAACCATAGGCCCTACTCTTCCAAATACCATAGAGTCGTTTAATAATAATGAAGTAGATCAAATAGAATCTGAAGACGAAGACGGCATAGGTCCATTGCCGGTTAATCATCCAGCGTTAGAGAGTAACTATGTACATAGACAATTGGAACAAAGAGCGCAGCTAATTAAAAGTGAACAAATGGACGAGGTAAAATAAATCACATTTCGATATTTACAATATTCAAGGACTGCAATATAATGAATAACATTTTAGGATTATAGTATGGTGAATCAACGGGAAGAATGGATGATCGAGTTACCTCCGACTCAGATCAATAATCTAGGGTTAACAGCACGGAAATTTCGAATGAAAGCAGGTCCAGATATGTCTGATAGGTCGTGCTGGACAGATACTCCAGCAAAGAAAGCTGAGAAACGGAAACAACGAGTAAATATGATATAATATTTAGTAGAGCAGGGAATTATTTCTATACGGTAAAGTTGTGTAATAATTTTATTATTTTAGGAAGAAGAAAAAGTGTACAATGTTCAAACATCAATTCGAGAGTTGTTTGATGAAAGTGATGAAACTGAATGTCGGGAAAATAAGAAATGTGAAAAGTCACTTTTAGAAATACATCAAAACCAGCTTCAGGAAAAAAAACGGGTATACGTTTATCACATACTTTGTTTTCAGATATTTCGATCTCTCGATAAATGGAACTTTAGTAAATAAAATATAAATTTTAGAAAGAAGAGAAAAAGGCAAGATCAACTGAGCAGCCAATTAGAAGACCATTTGACAGAGATATTGACTTGCAAGTTAATCGATTTGATCAAGCTCAGAAGAATGCTATCATTAATAAAGCACAACGTTTGGATGAAAGATTTTCTCGTGGAAAGTTTTAATAAAATCAGAGTAATGTTTCACTTCATTATTAAAACCTTATAGAAAATAACGAACTTGGTGCAATGTATAAATTTGTAATTTGTTTCAGTATAAGCGATTTTGCTGATGAGTGCCTCCACCTTATATGTGTGTATGTGTATGTATATATATATGTATATATATACATATATACACACACATTTTTATTTATAATGGAATGGGATTTTCCATAATAACCTTTTTTTTTAAATATATTCAGTATATTACCATCGTAATAGTTAATCACTTTTTTTTATAATATGATAATTATGTTGAAATAGTAAAAATATAGTCTTCTCGAAGTCACTCAGGCAAAATATGTTATATACTATGATGTAAATTCAATTAATTATTCCTTAAGTATTAAAAACCCAGATTACATATAAATAAT